>JAOSBN010079554.1:0-12582 GCA_027563595.1 Erythroxylum suave | reverse complement strand
TCAAATTATTATGATTTTTATACTAATGTTTTATTATGATGCCATGTGAGGAGTTAGTTGTGATTGATCGTAGTTCATACTTATCATAGGATATGTATCGGAATGACCTGCGAGCGTCCCGGTATGTACCCTGCGGTAAGGGGGTGCTACAGTTTTAGCTCTAATAGAGTTAGTGCTCATTGTCTAACCCTCTCTACAATAGTTATAAAGTTCTTTCAACCTATTTTATAGATACCTTTAGAGGATAGACACTTGTGCGGCTGCGGTGGTTGAGATGAACAAGTTTCAGAAACTGCTTAAAGGATACTACAAGAATATGATTAGGTGTTGGAATAAGGTATGAGTTAAGATTCATATTTTATTATAATTTATGTATTAATCATTTTATAGAATTTTAGTGATCTTAACTTTAAAGAAATCAAACAAAAAGTTTTCATAATTATTCCACTATGTTTAGTATCACGTCTCAGTTAAGTTTTCCAACACTTTTATCATTAACATTAATAACCTTGGAAGACCAATTGATTGGTACTAGATTCTTGGATCATGCAATAAGTTTCGCGATTTAGGTTAGCTTTCTGAGCTTCAATTAGAGGACCATCTTTAGTAATTTCAACTCAAAATAATCAAGCTTGTAACCTGTTGCACCATGTAAGATATATTCGGCTTGCAAAAACTCAAGTTTAAACCAAAGTGCAAGTTGTACTTGTCGTTGGACATCACCATTTCTGGAGCTATTAATCTTACCAGTGACTATTTGATCCTTGCATAAATTGGCAGTCACTAGTTTATATAGTACTTAATTTATTAAACATCTATCCTAGGAAAGGGATAAACAACTTAATTAGGTGCTACAGGGTGCTTATGAATTAATGTGGAATCATTTATTGATTTTGACCATGGATTCGATCATATTCTACAATTTTGGTCTTCTTACTTCATAATTTTGAAAAAAACATATCTTCTGACTTTAATACTTCAAAGGAAAATAGAATTGTTCTTTGTTATGGTTGTTTCACGTTATTTTTCAATAACTAAAATTGTTACTCTCATCTGGTTTAGTGCTAATAGCCATTAGGGTGTTAAGGCAATGATGTTTTTATTGTTAGCATAGGATGTGGTGGAGAATGAAATGACTTTTTGTAACTATGTTTACTAATTAGTGAATCTCCTTAAAATTAGGGAGATAAATTGATGGAGCAGGAAGGATTGTTACCTGCCTTGTACTTTGTATGTATATATAAATATGAATGACAAATCTCTATGTATGCCCTTTTTTGTATCTTTGTTTTGTTTTCTCTCCACCTTAGTTTTTTGTTTAAAACCAATAAATGGTATCAGAGCTTCTCTAATCTTAGAGGGCTTGTGATTGTGACTTACAAAGAAAAAAAAGTAAGGCTTCTCCTTAAAAGGTCCTAAAAACATAAGACTTCAAATCTATGGCTTCCAGCAATACTATAGCTCCTACAGTCCCAATTTTTAATGGTGAAAACTATCAAGCTTGTGCTATTAAGGTGAAAACTTACCTGAGAGGTCTTGGTTTATGGTAATGGGTTGAAACTGAAGGGCAACCATAGTCTTTGGGAAACAATCCAACTTTCATGAAGAAGAAAGTTGCAACAGCTCTAAAAGCTTTGTCTTATATCCAGGTTGCAGTTTTAGAATGAATTTTCACAAGGATTATGGCTTGTGAAACCACAAAAGAAGCTTAGGATAAGCTAAGACCTTGTTTGGTTGGCATGGATTCTTGCTTGGTAAAGTAATATTTTTCCTAAAATTTATATTATTATGTTTGGTTCATTTTTTGAGTAGTTAGGAAAGTAAAAAATTTCCTAATCTAGGAAAAGTAGTAGCACTTTACTTAAATTCTAAATCTCACCACCCCCTTTGGTATTTAGATTACTTTCCTAAGAAATTTAATCTAAAAATTAAGCTAGCCAATTCAACCATTCCTTCTCTCTAATAATAATAATAATAATAATAATAATAATAATATTGATAAAAATAATAAATTTAGTAATAATAAAATTAATAATAAGTAGAAATTTAATAATAATAATAAATAATATTAAGAATAATAAAATTAATAATAATGCACTATTTGTATTTTTATTTTCAATATTAGAAAAATTTTGATATTTGATTTGAATTTTAAGATTTATCTTTGTACTCGATTGAGGTTTTTTAGGTATTTTTCAATGTTATATTTATGATATAACAGTATTATATGATTAAAATATTAGAAACGAAAAAAAATTAACATTTAATAACATAACTTGTATTTCAAATTAACATTATTTAACGATTTCAATTTTTATTCAATTTGTAGGGATATAAATGGAAAAAGAAGTCAAAATTAAATTACATTCCATAAAATAGTGTTGCATACTAAAACACTATAATAAGAATCCACCCAAATTTTCTATTAGAATTCTTACAAGTATCCAAACATGTGAATATCTTTACTTTCCATAGATTTATTTTCCAAGGAATTAGAATATATTTATTTTCCAAGGAATCAGATTCCAAATTCACTTTACTTTCTAGCCAATCAAACGGGGCCTAAAGGAAATGTATATAGGGAGTGAAAGAATAAGGCAAATGCTAATTCTGAACTTAAAAAGGGAATTTGAAGTTTTGAGGATGAAGGACAATGAAACCATCAAAGAATATGCAGGCATGCTCATGGAAGTTGTTAATAAAATCAAGCTTCTTAAAGAGGACCTATCAGATAAAAGAGTTGTTGAAAAATTTCTTGTGAGCTTGCCTGAAAGATTTTAGTCCAAAATTTATTCTGTTGAGGACTCAAAGGATTTAACTAAAATCTCTTTTTCTGAGCTTGTTCATACCTATCAAACCCAAGAGCAAGGAGATCAATGAGACAAGAAAAGACTATTGAAGGGGATTTCCTTGCAAGAAAAAAGGGAAAAGCTTAAGGTGGAGAGAAGAAGCAACCTGGTGAAAAGAAGGATAAAGAGAAGAATAAAGGCCAAAAGAAATATCATGTATATCCTCACTATAAAAAAAAAGGGTCACTTTGAGAATTACTACTGGTTTAGGCCAGGTCTGCAATGTAGATCGTACAAGCAATTTGGTCATGTGGAGAGGGTAGACAGCAAGCATAGGTGGCAGAAAATCAGCATCAACATCAGGTTGAAGAATTATTTGTTGCTACATGTTATACAGCAAGTGGCTTTATTGATACTTAGCTTGTTAACAGTGGTTGTACCAATCACTTAACACCTGATTTGAGCAATTTTAGGGAACTAGATTAGTGATACAAGTCAAAAGTGATGATTGGAAATAGAAAACTTGTTGATGGCAAAGGCAAAGGAGTTATTGTTGTTAATACTTAAACAGGTATCAAATACATATCTGTTGTGTTGTTTATGCCTAAAATTAATTTATGTTTACTCAATGTAGGTCAAATGCTTAAGAATAATTATTCCTTGCATTTCATAATATTTCATTCACCATTATTGATCATAATGGTTGTGAATTGATGATTGTAAAAATGAGAGATAAAGGCTTTCCTGTTAAGTGGAAAGAGACTAATTTGTATGTAAGCACCACAGTGGTTGATGAATCTATTTTGTGGCGTAAGAGATTTGGGCACTTTAATTATGTTGCGCTAAAAAACTTGCTTCATAAAGGCTTAACTCAAAACTTTCTCATCATTTGTGAAGAAAAGAATGTATGTCAAGTTTGTCAACGTTTAACCGAACATTGTGTGCTCGAAACTGAAGGTGAGTAGTTTGTATATTGTCATAGTGGAAGCAATCTGGAAATGCTTTTCTGATTATGCAAGTGATTGCATGAGACTTATTAGTTATTCCAACATCCATCGTTGCTTCAAAGTTTGCCTTTAGTACTAGTGGTTAGGTTATTTCTCCTCATCATGTTTGACTTCATCCTCATACTATGGAAGACCTTATGTGCGCCCAAAGTTGGTTAAATGATGAAGATATTGATGATAAATTCTTTTCTTTTTAATATATCAATTTTATCTATTTTTTATATTAGTTTACTTAATATTGTGTTTCTAATTTTTTGTTAATACAACCATAAATATTAATGCAGAGGAGTTGAATATTAATCAACCAATTGCATGCTATTTTGATCAAATATATGAAAATGAAGGTATATTTAATTGTTTATTAAATGTTGCCATGTCTAAAATATTCTTTTAATTTTAATATTAAATTACTGAATATAATGTTTGTACATACAAATGATTTGATCCAAACTGTTAACGATCCTAGCAACAAGTACAATGATTAATTGCTCTCCCACTCCAGTCTCTAGTATCCAATATCCAAGCTTTGTTCGTCCGTCATCACCACCATATTATCATAATTTTTGTACATTGTATCATTTATTGTAAAAACATTTGGATAATCATTCGTGAAGAGTAATGATTACTATAGTTAAATAGTTAATGAATTTGATTTTACCATTTCTCTTTTTTAATAATTAATAAATAATTTAAGTAAAATTGAAATTCGTAATTAATTGAATTGAAATCCTTAACTATAATTAACTTAATGAATTTTCATATAAATTCCTAATCAATTGAATTAAAATTTCTAATTAATTAATTATATAATCATATGTTTAACAAAATTCAAATAAAGTAATTCAACTTTAGAACTTTAAAATTTGTAATTTTGTAACGCTTAACATTATAATTAATTATTATAATAAAATTAAAAAATTGAAATTAAATTCACTTGTTTGTAGGGAATAATTCTAACAATATTATCATAGTTATACATATTATAAAGATTATGGTAATCTCTTAAAATATAATAGCTATATCAATATATGTTTTTTATAACTAAATTACTTTCATATTCTTTTGAAATTGATACATTAGATTTAAAAATAAATTAAGAATTCAAACATATATGTATATGCTTATAAATTATAAAATAAACATAATAATTTATAAAAATGTATCAAATTATCAAAAGTATTTATGAAATGTATTCTAGTTTTAACAAAATAATAATTATTTTCAATATAAGAGCTATATCAATATATGTTTTTATAACTCAATTACTTTTATATTCTTTTGAAATTGATATATTTGATTCAAAAATAACTTAAGAATTCAAACATATATGTATATGTTCATAAATTATTTAGTAAACATGATAATTTATAAAAACACATCAAATTATCGAAAATATTTATGAAGTGTATTCTAGTTTTAATAAAATAATAGTTATTTTCAATATAAGACCTATACCAATATATATTTTTATAACTCAATTACTTTTATATTCTTTTGAAATTGACATATTAGGATTAACAATAATTAAGAATTCAAACATATATGTTTATAACTTATCTAATCATCATCACCCAGTTTAGAATCCCACAATAAAGCGGGGTCTGGGGAGGTCTGATAGTACGCAGCCTTGCCCCTACATAGTAGAGAGGCTGTTTCTGGTAGACCTACAAGCAAATGTGATAATGAAAAAAAGGTAAAAGATAAAAGTGAATATATTAAAAGAAGGGCTAAATGAAATGGAAATAAATACGTTATGACATGAGAATAAATATGTAAATAAATAAATAAAATAAAAGGAAATAGAAAACAAAGGATATACCTAATATGGAGCCCAGCTCCATAAAAATACCTGATAGGCTGCAATAGAAATGTCTCTACTTAATCCAAGTTGGACTAGGACTATTTATGCTGCAACCTTGTGAGTATGACTATCTTATGGTTTCCGAAATCCTTACTGGGCCTTTCCCCTACACCTGTATTGAAAAGACAAGAAGTATGACTAAATGTCTGGACTACGACTTGCATCTAGAAAAGACATATAAGACTATTTACGCTGTAGTATGTTGCGAGAGTGTTACCATAAATAACTCCTAATATACTTTCTCGACTGTCGTGGTGTGCGTTAAAGGGTTTCCCTCACCTTAATCCTATTTCGCCAAAATTTTCTGTTTCTGGTCGCTTCCATACTAAGGGTTAACTTTGTCGTATCTTTCTTGACTACTTCCCTCCAGTTCTTGTATGGCCTACCTCTTCTTCTCCTGTAGCCACTAAGGATTATTTGCTCGCATTGTCTTATTGGAGCATCAGGCAGTTTTCTGCTCACATGCCCAAACCACCTAAGCCTGGTCTCTCACAACTTGTCAGTAATGCTGGCCACTTGAAGTCTGTCTCTCACGACCTGATTTCGTACCTTATCTTGTCTGGTAATGTCACATATCCACCGAAGCATACGCATCTCTGCTACCAATAATTGTCTTGTATGTTGACATTTGGTGGGCCAACATTTTGCCCCATATAACATGGTAGGCCTAATCACTATTTTGTAAAACTTACCATTAAGCTTTAAAGGAATCTTTTTATCACATAAGGCCCCTAAGGCGCTTCGCCATTTGCCCCACCCAGATCTGATACGATGGACTATATCATCATCGATATTAACATTACTCTGGATGATGGACCTGAGGTATTTAAAACTCTGATTCTGTGGTATAACATCAAATACAATTGCTACAGCTGCCTCGTGGGCCATTTGGGTTCCCGAAAAGTTGCATTCTAAATACTCTTTCTTAATCCTGCTCATTCTAAAACCTTTATACTCTATCGCTTCTCTCCAACATTCTAACTTGGAATTGACCCCTACCCTGGTCTCATCTACTAGGATAATATCGTCAGCAAATAACATACACCAAGGTACCTCTCCTTGAATATGTTTGGTAAGCTCATCTAATACTAATGTAAACAGAACAGGGCTTAACGCGGAGCCTTGGTGTAGGTTAATACCAATAGGAAATGCTTCCATGTCACCCCCTATCGTCCTTACGCTAGTCAATGCACCTTCATACATATCTTTAATAACGCGTATATAAGTCATAGGAATTCTCTTTGCTTCCAAACACCTCCATAAGATTTCCCTGGGAACCCTATCATATGCCTTCTCCAGAACAATAAAAATCGTATGTAAATCTCGTTTTCATTCCTTGTAACATTTCATTAGCGTACAGAGTAGATGAATTGCTTCTATCGTGGACCTACCGGGCATAAATTCAAATTGATTGGCTAACATAGAAGCAACTCTTTAGACTCGCTTCTCTATTACCTTCTCCCACAGCTTCATAGTATGACTTATTAATTTGATGCCTCTATAGTTGTGGCAAAGTTGGATGTCCCCTTTGGCCTTGTACACTGGGATTAACCTACTCAATCTCCATTCATCCGGTATTTTGGCCGAGTCTAGGATCACATTAAAAAGCTGGACTAACCACTCAATACAGACAATTCCTATTTGCTTCCATGCCTCTGTAGGGATCTCATCCGGCCATATTGTCCTTCTGCCCCCATCTCTCTCAATATTTTTATAATTTCTCCCCTTGTGACCCTATCACATTCGGACCAGTTAGGAGAAAGCCCCAATATGTCAGGTTCTCCTAACTCTATGGTGACCAAGATGCCTTCGTTATACATGCCATAGAAGTATCTTTGCCACCTACTCTTGATGGCTTGTGCCTTCGTGAGTACCAGTCCTGCTTCATCACGAATACAATAAACTTGATTGAAATCTCTCGTCTTACGTGCCCTATCTTGCGCCAACTTGAAAGTTCTTTATGTCCCTTGTACGTGTCCAAATCCCTATACATAGTCTCATATGCTTCCCTTTTAGCTACTGAAATTGTCTTCTATGCCTTCTACTTTGCCAGTCGGTACCTTACTCTATTAGTTTCTTGCTCCGTAACTGATGTACTTGCGACGAGATCTTCATATGCTCTATTTTTCGTCTTTATAGTGCCCTGAACCTCTTCTGACCACCAATATGATTCCATCTGTCCACCCCTCTGTCCTTTCGAGATGCCTAGGAGATTTGTAACAGTTTCTCTCACTATGAGGGTTACTTCCTCCTACATCCGATTAGCGTCCCCTCTCATGAGCCATGCGGCTCTATACCGGATTAAAGTCTTAAATCGTTCCACCATGTCTCCTTTTAGATTCCACCATCTAATTCTACGAACTCGCTTTGTAAATTGACGTGTCCTTCATCCCTTAATTACTAGATCCAAAGTCAACAATTTATGTGAGGTTGATAAGCATGCGGCCAGAAGCACTTTGCAATCCTTGTACCATGTTCTTGCTCTTTTCTTGGCAAGAAAGTAATCAATCTGTGTCTTGGTCGTGCTACTCTTAAATGTCACCAAGTGCATCTCGTTTTTCTTAAAAAAGGAATTAACTATCAATAGCTCAAACGCGACAACCATGTCCAATAAGGCATTTCCACTTTCATTTCTAGTGCCATATCCAAAACCCCCATAAGTTCCTGTATAACCATCTGAAGCAGCCCCGATATGCCCATTAAAATCACCTCCTAAAATAACCTGTTCAACATCAGGTATTTGGAGAAGGACTCCATCCAACGCTATCCAGAATTCACGTTTTTATTATTCGTCTAACCCAACTTGCAGAGTGTAAGCATATGCTACATTGAGGATTGCCTTGTTAATATCAATTTTTGCCACCATAATCTTATCATTTACCCTTATGATCCCTACCACTTGGTTTACAAGCTCCTGGATCACTAGGATGCCTACCCCATTTTGCTTCCGCGTAGATCCAGTTTGAACCCCCTATCACCTTCGCTTTAGCTCCCCACCACCTAGTCTCCTAGATGCAGGCTATTTGTATCATATACTTGTCTAAAATTTCTACTAATTCTAAAGACTTTTCCGTGAGAGTCCCAGTATTCCAAGAGCCTATTCGCAATATGTCATCACCTTTTTTATTCTTGCATGTTGCACGCACCAAACCGCTTACACGGATCCTAGATACGTTATTAAAAACCATTCCTCCTAGCTTATGACCCTCTTACTATCTCGATGTTACTAACCTACCACGTCCTTGAGAAGTAAATATAGCTAGGTAGAGATATATAGATAAAGATAGATTAAGTAGTAGTAGTAGTAGTAGTAGTAGTAGTAATAGTAGTAGTAGTAGTAGTAGTACTAATAATAATAGTAGTAGTAGTAGTAGTAGTAGTAGTAGTAGTAGTAGTAGTAGTAGTAGTAGTAGTAGTAGTAGCAGCAGTAATAATAATAATAAATAAATAGATACAATTTTTTTTTAATAAAGTAGGAAATACATATATATATATATAGCAACTCACACAAACTTTCGAGACCTGCATCGTTAAAAGTATAGGAGCAAAAAGAAGCAAAAGTAAAAGAATCAAACGCTTGCCAATGACAAGGAGCCCTCTGGAAATATAATATAGGGATGATCCACAGGAAGGGTTTGAAATGCTTATCAGTGACAAGGAGCCCTCTAAAAATATAGGATTATCCGTAAGAAGGGTATGCAATGACAGGTAAGGGAAGAGTATGGAGAGAGAGACAGAAGGCAAACTATCACGCTATTGACTACTTTCTAAATGCCTTATCTTATATAAGAAGGCTTGTAAGAGAAGTGATCAGACTACCAATGGATCTCTACGAGAAATGAGTTGTTAGAGAGTGGCCAGTAGACATGTCAGGTGGCTCTAGGAATGTCAGAGGGTTCTAGGAGTTTTACTCGACTAATGCCTATAATTTTCTTATCTACTCCCAGGATCCTGAATGACCTGCGACTACCAGACTTTTACAAGAAAATTTTTAAGACACGGTAAACCACCGTCTAATCACAGCACAGCGGAGTGGGGCGTGGCTATGGAGAGTAATATAAAGGATTTTATATAGTCAAAGAAACTACCGCAAAATAAGATCCAGCTGGGAACAACAAATTTAAGGTTAAGAGATGGTAATGAGTACTACACCGGACGTTAGCGAGCAATAATAAAAAAAAGAAACCAAACAGCTAAGCATACCATAAACCTGAGCATCAGAAACCATGGAAACCAACAATCAAGAGAAAACCAACTCAATAACGCGAGCAAAAGATGAGCAACCACAACAAAAAGAACGCGTGATCAAACAAACATAAAAACACATGGACCTCTCTATGTACAGTAATAATTCATCAAACGAGTAGGTGATTGGCCATAAAAAGTACTTAGGGTGTAGGTGATTGCCCATGCTCCGAAAAATGTTAGAAACTTACCAAAATGTCCAGTACTCCAAGGTTTTGTCGAAACCAGTCACCGAAGGCTTGAATGGAAACGAACTTAGAGGTAGCAAGGCGATGGAAGTATACCTGGAAACCATGTTGTCTTCACAACTCATCCAAGTCTTTACGTCCCCTCCCGGTGACTATCTCCTCAAAAGCACACGAACGCAGGCCTGGTAACATCATCTCCTCTATAACACACGATCACAGCTCCAAATCCAGGTCCAACTCCAGTTTCTCCCTAGAAAAATCAGCTTACATGTCATCCACGCACTCCCGCATACTACTCTTGTCTCCGTTTAACTTTTGTTAGCTACCATTTCGTTCTCTCTCGCTTCTTCCCTCATCTACCAACAACGCATAGCAGTTCCTTGACGGTGGTAAAACTCCTGGTGACGCTGATGGTGACCAGAGCTGTCAGTCTCCAGCCCTTGGACATGTCGAAACTGGAACATTGGGCTACCGGCTGTGAACAAAGAAAGCAACGCCGGTGGCTTAAGCACAGTCGCCAGCGGTTGAGAGGTAGAGAAAGCAGCTTTCATGGACGTATCGGCTTGAGAGACGTGCCGTGCCATTCAAGGTAGTAAAGCGATGCCGTGAAGGGTCACCGATGTTCTCCTTAATCCTCATGGTGCAGATGGTCTCTTCAATGCCATTGGCACATCTCTATCGTTCTCTGTCTCTCTCTTCACTCTCTGCCCTCTCTTCTTGTAACCTAGTAGGTGGTCTGACAACCTGAAGACCTCCTTTGACCTTGACGATGTTGCCTCTATTGTCGTTCTCACCTTGAAGCCTTCTGGCAGCCTGCTCGTCGACATTGAAGGTCATATGTCTTTCCCCTCGGCATATAGGGATGAATATATGTTACTGATTTCATTTAACTTATCTAATAAATATAATAATTTATAAAAACGTATTAAATTATCAACAGTATTTATAAAATGTAATCTAGCTTTAATAAAATAATAGCTATATCAATATATGTTTTCAAAACTCAATTACAATTACTTTTATGTTGTTTTAATTTTCTTTTGACATTGATATATTAGCGGTGCAAAACTAATCGATTCATTTTAAAACTTATATAAGTATATATATGCATAATAAAGTAATTGATTCATTTTAAGATTTATATATATATGCATAATGTATGTATTATGTAGATATGAAATATAAAATTTTAAATTTTAAATTTTAAATGCGTCAAAAGTAATTATGATATTAATTTATTTTAATATGTGTAATTAAAATATAAATTTTATAATGATTATTTAATAATAGATATAATAGAAAAGGACAATATTATTACAATAATTTAAACTTTGCACTATGTGAATGCGGATATTAAAAAAAACACTTTCTTTTGTTATGGAGATATAATAATATTTATAAAAGTAAACAAAATAATTAGATCAACAATAATTAAAAGTTACATGTATAATTATTATTTAAAGTAAATAATTTACAACAACAACATCAATTAACTTTTTTACATTTACATTATAATTAAATGTTATAAAAAATTATAAAATTGAAATTAAATTCGTTTGTTTGTAGGGAATAATTATAACAATATTGTCATAACTGCATATTTTTAATAAATATGATAATTTTAAAATAAATGTATATTAAAATGTTGTTAAAAATTTAAGCTCAGCCAGCTGCCTTCTTCCTTGGTAGGGTCGAGCTGGGCCACAGGTAGCCTTAGTCCAGCCTAACCCATTGTCATGTCTACAAGTATCAAATACATATAAGATGTATTGTTTGAACTTGAAATTAATTTGAGTTTACTTAGAGTTGATCAAATGCTTAAGAAGAATTACTCCTTGCATTTTCGTAATATGTAATGCACCATTGTTGATCATAATGGTTGCGAATTGATGACTATAAAAATAAGAGATAAAGCCTTTCTTGTTAAGTGGAAAGTAACTAATTTATATGTAAGCACTTCTAATTTATAAGTAAGCACTACAGCGGTCAATGAATCTATTTTATGGAACAAGAGATTTGGGCACTTTAATTATATTGTACTCAAAAACTTACATCATAAAGGCTTAACTCAAAACATTCCCATCATTTGTGAAGAAGAGAATGAATGTCAAGTTTGTCAATTTAGTAGTAAATTTCCATTTCCTACTAATAGAGCCTGGAGAGCTTCTAAAAGACTGCAATTGATCCATACTGATGTGTGTGGACCAATGAAGACGCTCTCATTGAATGGAAGCAAAATTTTCGTCTTATTCATAGATGATTATACCTAGATGTGTTGGGTTTATTTCTTGAAGCAAAAATCAGAGGTAGCTAATGTGTTTTATAATTCCAAAGGTTTGGCGGAAAACCAAGCATATTTGTAACGCCCCCTTACCGTAGAGTACCCACCGGAACACCCATAGGTCATTCCGATATATATTCTACGATAAGAGAGAACTACAGAAAAACAACTCTAAACTCCACATGGCATCCCAGTAATAAAACAGTAATAT
>JAOSBN010079533.1:0-12585 GCA_027563595.1 Erythroxylum suave | reverse complement strand
TCGGGAAGGTCCCGGGAATTAAAAATTTTTGTTTCCGCTGCTGGAACATGTGATGTTCCTCCCGGGATTTCCTACAGCAATGACCCTTAAGTTATTGCTTAGGGTAGACTCTGAATAAGTGATGTAATAACCTAGCTAAGCTTTTATTGTGGAAGGCCTTTACACCATAACTTTGAGAACTTACTAATGACGTACTTTATCATGTTACACATATGCTAGGCAATGTCTCTGATGCATTGACAACTGTAAGATGGATTTAAGCCAAAACCACCAAAGTTTCATTGACTCTGTTGGATAGGAACCTATGGCAATATGTTAACCACATTATACAAACATGTTACAAAGTTGGCACTAATGTTAATTTGATGTTGATGATAAAGTTAGATGCCATTGTTAAAGTATTGATAAATATATATTTTATATGTTTATAATGGCTAAATTAAGTTACAATTTTAACATTTACATAACATATTTTACATTAAGAAAACGATATTTTCTTATATTTGGTTTATTGAATTAAAGTCGAATTGAATATAGAGTTCTAAATTTGAGTGCAATGCCCTCCACGTTTGATCGAGGTAAAATTGAATTTGATTGGAAGCTTACATGGTGGAAAACAACATTAGAAGAGGAATCATAGAATAATTTACGCTTAAAGATATTAAAAATTAAAGAATTATGTAACAAAGGCTAGACTAGCACTTTATAGGTTTTTAGGCAACATAGTGTAAATTACAAGTACGTGTTTGCCTTATATTGAAGAACAACTTGTTATGCTTGAGAAGTAATGAGAAATAGCAATGAACATAATCCTAATACGACCCAATAATTGACTTCTTTTGAAAAACTCCCCTACATGTCTAAAACTAATTTTCAACTTTTAGAGAAATCAATGAAAAACTATATGGTTCCAATATTAGACTTATAATGGTCAGAAGTGTTGACCCTTATAGAATATATGCATAAAATGTTTATGCATAGCTCTTGTGTGTATATTTGATAATAGTGCCAAATGGAGTATGACATAAACCTGATGATACAAAATGTTAGTATGCATACAAATATATTTCATTGATCTCTAGGCATTTTATGTGATCCTAGATTATAAATACCTTTATTAAAGGACAATTAAGGAGTTATTCCTTTGAATTATTCTTTTTTAAAATCATTGAGATCTTAGGAACAAGATTGAGGAATGATTTAACCTAACTTGGAATCATTTTTAGAATACTTCTTCTAGTTCTTTCTCCCTTTTTCTATGAGATTGTTTCATTATATTTATGAAATAAGTCACTGTAGGACCACCTATGTTCTAACAATAAGAACCTTAATTTCAACAACCACCTTCTTCAAAGGATATGGGGATTGAATAAATGCTTGAGCAATATTTATATTCCATCAATGTTAATTGGATAACTTAAAGAAATTTTACTTTCATATAAGATGACTTGAAAATGTGGTGCAATCAAATTCTAAATCCATTTATAATATGGACATACAAGTAACCTAATCAATCAAGATAGTAAGTGCAAGATATTAAGGCAAGCTTCCTACTATCTATGTAAGAATGTCGGACCCAAATTTTTCTTTACTTAGTTAAGTATGAATTAAATGAATAATGAGGTTTTGATGATTTAGTTTTGGAACTTAATTATTGTGCTAATGTTAGTAGGATTTTATTATATGGTTTAGTGGTATTAAAGTAGTAAGAAGGTTAAGGGGTAATTTTGGAAGATCACTTAAGGTGGAAAGAACATAAGCTTATAAGGAAGGATAAAATGGACTTTTTGGGCTCATTAAGGTTAGAATAGGAAGAAGAAGAGTTGTCTTGCAAATAGAAGAAGAAGAAACGAAAATTGAGAGAGGAAGAAGAGAGAGTTGTCATGGAAGAAGAAGAAAAGAAGAGAAAGTTGGCTAGGTTTCCATATTTCTTAGTTCTAGAGAGTGATTTTGGAGTTGTTCAGGAAGGCAAAAAGAAAGAGGAAGATTAGAGCTTACATTTGAGCTAGGAAAATTCATTAATTGGTGAAGATTCAAGGTACGTGTATGATTTCAACGTTGGATTTTTGGAAGGGTCTTGATGCATGAAGCTTGAGAAATGCATGGGTTTAAGTATTCTAAGATTAATGTTAGTGTATGCATTTTCTTTGAGTTCATAATTGGAAGTCCTATTGAATTGAGATTTTGGTAATATTAAAGGAAATCAAGAGGAGCAAGAGGAGAGGCACCTTTGAGCTATTGATAAGCAAGGAAGTTCAAGGTGGGTAGCATTTTATAATTAGATAATAAGTCATTAATGTTTCTTTAAAATCAAGAAAATAAATGTTTTAAATTGTTTCATAAATGTGCATTCATTGCTCTTCAAATGCTTTGATAAAGTGTTATGTGCTTGTCATGTGAATATTGTGTGGAGGAATCATGAAAAGAATGTGAAAATGATTTTATTTTCTTATATTAAGTTTAAGAAATCCCTTTTCGAAAAACATGCCATTTTGGGCAACAAGTTTACAAGATATGAAATGTATGTTATGTGGGTTTGGTTTAGTCCATTCTGTTATCAAGTGTACTTTAACTAAAGGCTTCTCCCACCTGCCCGCAAGTGGCATAGAGCTCCTTTAAGAACTCCCTTATGTTTACGACTATGCAAAACCACTATGTGGGATTGCGTTAGTTCGTTCTGTTTACGACTACACAGGATCATTTCATGGGAATGTGTTAGCTCGTTCTGTTTATGGACTTCCCAGACCATTTTGATGTGTTTATGTGTTGACAAGTTTATCAAATGCATGATTTGAATTACTTATAAAGTGTTTGATGATTTGAGAATTGGGAAATATGTGTTTCATTATGCATTGCACATTTTAAAATGGTTTGCTTGTTACTGATTATAAAACTGTTACCCACGAGCTTTAAAGCTCACCCCATTCCTTCCCATCTACAGGTGATGAGCAAGGAATCGAGTAATCGAGCATAAGGGCATTATTCTAAATTTTTGTTTATTTTGTAATTTAATGTAGTTTTTGCAAAAACAAGGCTTTAGTTGCATTTTGAGCAAATCTTATTTTGTATCAATAATGTATTTTTAAATTGTGGTGTATTATGGCTTGAAATGCCCATTATGATTTATTCATATCCTCAAATTTTGTGCATTTCATTTTTAAGCATTCATAAGGGCAAGATTTTGTGTTCTAAGTTTTAGCGCAAATTCGTATCGATCTAGGCCGAATGAGACATAATTGTCTTCTGGGAAGTAGTAGATTATCTTTTCAGCTTGTTGTTTTATGATATAAAGTATAGAGTTATTAGAAATGGTGAATGGAAGATATGATCATTATAAGTTAGTAATGCTGCACAGGATGCTTATAGGATAGCCAAAGTCAAAGATGAGAATTTGATATATGTAAAGGATCAATGGAATTGTTTGAGGAAGTGATTTTTGGAATATTTTGAGAGTAAATGGTATGGGATGTTTGGATCAGGGATTGCAAATTCGAAGTTTTCGCCGCAGTGTACCAAATTCGACTGCGGCGAACCTGTCCCGAGAGGTCTTTAGAACATTCTTCTAGTTTTTTCGTGGAGAAGTTATTTAGTATGCTGCAGTGAATTTTTCCTAAGAGCTCTTCGAAGTGTCTCATATTTCACAGTAGCGAAATATTTAGTTTATCGCGGCAAACCCACCCACGTTGATTGTTAGGACCTCGCCCTTTTGCGAGTCATGTGCCCGATGTCCTAAGTGACATCTGGATACACATCCCACAAAGGTGGCGTGCCCACACCAGCCAATCCTCAAAAAGAACTCACTTTACCTATTTTCGGACCTATTTGTGGGAAAACTCAAAGTGGAATTTCAATTTGACCTCTTCAGAACATTTTGTTCCGCCCCCCCTCCTCTCGGCTTAAGTCCTTAATGACACCCAAGATCATTCAATTTGGTTTTGTCCTCAATCATATTGAACCTTTTTCTCCTGGGGCAACTAGCATAATTTTCGTTATAGGTATCGGATCAAGATCCTTGTTAGCTGGTTTGAGAGAGGACTTACAGGTCTATAAGTTTCCTGAAGACCTTAGGAATAAATTCTATCATCTAAAGGGTCAAAGAGGAACTAGGCGATACAAAATGAATAGTTTATAGAAGAAGAAGTTTCGGTCATTTAGGCAGAAAGAAGATGAAAGCAAAAGTAGACGAAATAAAAAGTAGACAAAATTCATCAGAAAGTAGACGAACCAAAAAGGTAGACAAAGTTCGTCAGCAAGTAGACGAAGTTCATCAGAAAGTAGGCGATTTAGATGGTCAACTTAAGACGATATGACGTCATCACAGACGATGCATCTTTACAGAAGATAGACGAATGCAATAAACAGATGAGTTAAGTGGTCAACTTAAGATGAAGCAAAGTCAACTTAAGACGATGCAACTCTTAGGACGATATGGAGTCATCACAGACGATGTGACGTCATCAAGGACGATACGTCTTTACAGACGATAGACAAATGCAATAAGCAGACGATTTAGGTGGTCAACTTAAGATGAAGAAAAGTCAACTTAAGACGATACAAATCTTAGAACGATATGATGTCATCACAAACAATGTGACGTTATCACAGACAATGCATCTTTACAGATGATAGACAAATGCAATAAGCATACGGTATAGGTAGTCAACATAAGACGAAGCAAAGTCAACTTAAGACAATATGACGTCAACACAGACGAATAGTTTTTATAGACGATAGATGAATGCAATAAGCAGACGATTTAGGGGGTCAACATAAGATGAAGCAAAGTCAAATTAAGACGATACGATGTCATCATAGACGATGCGTCTTTGCAGATGATAGATGAATGCAATACGCAGACAATTTAGGTAGGCAACATAAGACGAAGCAAAGTCAACTTAAGACAATGTAACTCTTAGGATGATATGACGTCATCATAGACGATGTGATGTCATCACAGACGATAGATGAATGCAATAAGCAGACGAGTTAAGTGGTCAAATTAAGATGAAGCAAAGCCAACTTAAGACGATGCAACTCTTAAGACGATATGACATAGATGATGTGACGTCATCACAGACGATACATCTTTACATTCCTACGCATTCCCCTTTCTAAGGACCCTAACTTTCAATCCAAAGGTCCAAAAATTTCATACTATATACCGTTGGAAAGCTAAGAGGATAAACTACCACTTCCAAGGAGAAAAATTCATCCAAATCAGCCTAGATTAATACAGATTTTTTGCTGAAGTCATGATACAAATTTTATCCCTACAGATGCTTGAAAATACCATGCGGAAGCCTTAAAAAAAATGAGCAAAATATACATATATTTCATTAATCTTCAAAACAAGTAAGAGTTTTACAATGCTTTAGTGGGCATTTCGAGCCCCCTTGCATGATAATCCAAAATACAAGGTTTATAAAAACTAGAATCGCTCAAAATGCAACTGAAGTATTGTTTTACATAATCTAACTTCAAAAACAAAACATGCAAACTGGAGTGATGCCTTGACTCTGGACTCGGTCACTTGAAATCTTGTTCATCGCCTAAAGATGGAAAGGAATGAGGGTGAGCTTAAAAGCTTGTAGGTAACAAGTTTATAATGAATAACAAGCAAAAGCATTTAAGACGTTCATTGTCATAAAAAAAATTCTTATTGAATCATAAAACACATGGTTCCTAAATTTTCAACCAAATTCCCAATAAAACAATTCATGTATGCATCAATCTTGTCAATATATCATAAACACATAAACACATCAAAATGGTTTGTGTGGGTGCAAAATAAAATGTACTACACATTTCCCGTAAGGGTCTTGTGTAGCCGTGAACATAACGTACTAACACATTCTCACAAAATAGTTTTTGCGTAGCCGTGAACTTATGGGAGTCCATGAAGGAGCTCCATGCCACTAGCAGGCAAGCGGGAAAGCCTTTAGTCAAAGTGCACTTGACATACTTAAGGGACCAATCTAAACCCATTTAACATGCATTTTATAACTTGTAAACAGGTTGCCCAAATGGCGCAATTTCAAAACATGCCTTTCATGAACATAAAATATTTCATATGCACTTACATCATCTTTTCACAATTAATCAACCAATAAAAATCATTTATTTTCTTGACTAAAAAGAAAACATAATGGCTCATCATCCCATTATAAACATGAAACCTACTTGAAAGTTTTGCTTAGGAATTTGCTTAAGGATGTCTTTCCTCTTGCTCCCTTGGCCTCTCTTGATCCCCTCCTTGATTTTCTTCATAAAAGACACAATTCCCATTCAACAAGAATTCAAATTTGAGAACCCATAAAGCACATTCACTAAAATTGATCCTAGAATTCTTAAACCCATACATTCCTTAAGCTTTATGAACCAAAACCCTTTCAAAAATTCAAAAGATTTTAAAATCAACTTACCCTAGATCTTCACCAAATAATGTGATTTTTTTGGCTCTAAAGAAAGCTCTTCCCTTCCTCTTTCTTTTTCCCTTCTCGAATAACCTCAAACTCTCTCTTTAAGACTAAATGAAGATGCAACCTAGTCCAAAACTCTATTCTTTCTCAACTTCACAAAACCTCTCTTCTTCTTTCTCTCGTTTTTCTCTTCACTCATGTTTCTTTCTTCTTAAAAATACAAGGCAATAACTTCTTCTTCTTTTAATAGCCTTAATGAGTGTGCAAAGTCCATTTTTCCCCTTGCCTAGGGTCTTATGTCTTACAACCTTAAGTGTCATGCCCAATTTTCCCTATACAATCTTACAACTTTAATACTTCAATTCAATTAATCTATGTCATAATATCTTACCAACATTGACATAATAATTAAATCCACAAAATAATCCCTTAAGGACCTCATAATTTATTTAAATCATGCTTATTCTTAAAGAAAAAAAATTAGGGGGCCAACAACTATATTCACTGATCATGCAGCTGTCCGATACCTTCTGAAAAAACCACAATCTAAGCCAAGATTGATAAGATGGGCATTATTTCTTTAAGAATTTGATATAGAGATAAAGGACTGGCTAGGAGTAGCAAATCATGTAGCCGACCACTTAAGTAGGCTACCAGAGGATACAAAGGGAGTAGTCTCTTTCGAGCTTACTTATGATTCTTTTCCTGATGTAGTTTTATGTGCTTTATTTTTAAAAGAGCCTTGGTATGCACATATTGTAAACTACCTTATGACTGGACTCGCCCTACCTTTTATGTCTAATTCATAGGCACAAAAGCTTAGGAGTGAAGCAAGGTATTAAATTTAGGATGCTTCTCATCTATGGAAAATGTGTAGTGATCAAGTCATAAGGAGATGTGTACCTAATGAAGAATGTGATGCCATTATTTCAGCTTGCCATTCTACAGTTTGTGGGTGGCATTTCGATGCATAGAGAACATCTAAAAAAATTCTAGACTCTGGTTTTTACTGGCCAACCCTTTTTAAAGATTCTTTAACATTTTATTAGTCTTGTGATAAGTGTCAATGTTTTGGGAGGTTAGGTAAAATACATGAAATGCCTCAGCAACCTTTACTATTTTGTGAAATCTTTGATGTTTGGGGGATTGACTTTATAGTTGCTTTCCCTTTGTCTTTTGGTTTTGTATATATCCTTCTAGCCTTAGATTATGTGTCAAAATGGATAGAGGCTATGCCTACTAGGAAAGATGATGCCCAAACAGTGTCCAAATTTCTTAAGTCCAACATTTTCTGTAGGTTTGGGTTCCCAAGGGTTGTAGTGAGTGATAGGGGTACACATTTCTATAATAGGGTAGTTGACAATCTGTTTTCAAAATTTAGAGTCACTCATAATGTCTCCACTACATATCACCCCCAAACCAATGGTCAAGCTGAGACATCTAATCAGGAGCTGAAGCATATCTTGGAGAAGATTGTAAAACCATCAAAGAAAGTTTGGAGTTTGCCCTTAGAAGAAGCATTAAGGGCTTATCGGACTGCCTACAAGTCACCAATCAGAATGTCTCCATACCTCCTCATTTATGGAAAGGCTTGCCATTTGCCAGTGGAGTTGGAACATAAAGCTTATTGAGCAGTCAGGCAATGCAATATGGACTTAAAATCTTCTGGGATGGAGAGAAAGTTGCAGTTGCAAGAATTGGAGGAGTTGAGGCTAGCGATGTATGAGAACTCTAGACTTTACAAGGAGAAGAACAAGTTTGTGCGCGATAAAGTTATCTTGCGGAAAGACTTCAAAGAGGGAGATAAAGTGTTACTATTTAAGGCTCGTTTCACTTACAAGCAAGGAAAATCTAATACTCGTTGGGATGTTCCAGACACAATCACAAAAGTACATGACTTTGGCATGGTGGAGCTTCTATATAAAGAGACTGGAGCTAAGCTTAAGGTGAATGGACATCTCTTGAAGCTTTAACATGAGAACCAGAAACCTCCATAAATCTCAGGTTGTTTCTTTCCTTCACTTGTTTACTTACTTTTTCCTTATGATTGTTCATGTCATATTTGGTGCATTAGTTTATTGGGTAAGTGCGGGGGAGAAACTAACCCAGTAGGAAAAGTAGCTTAGTTTTTAGTTTAATAGTAATTTTCAATTCAATAATACCCCTTTTAGTTCTGTCTATTGCCTTTAGTTTGCTGTGATTGATCATTCTGAAGCATTATTTATCTTCAAGTTTGGAGAAGTTGCATATTGTTGATTGTGTTGCGATTTCATTCTTGAGCTTATTCAGTACTTTGCAAAGTTTGTCTAAGTATCCAGCCTGTGTTTTGTTTTTGTTTATCATGTTTTTCATTTCTTTGTGAAAAATTCTCTTTCTGTTTCTTTTTGAGTTTGGGTTACTTTCGCCGCGGAGAAAATTATGGTTTTTCTGCAGCAAAAGTCTCCATTTAGTCTTTTTCTTTCTGGAAATTTTTGCCACAACGTGTATTCCATGTCGCCGCAGCGACGTATAACTATTCGTTCCTTTTTCTCTCGGGTTATTTTCACTGCGGCGTGCGTTTCAAGTCGTTGCGGTGACATATCCCTATGTCTTTTGTTTTTCTTTTTGGGACATTTTCGCCATGACGAAATCAAACGTTCGCCACTTTTTTCGCGACAAAGATAAAATCTGCGCAGGCTACCCTCTCATTTCTTCGATTTTGTCTTATCATTTTACCATTTTACCCTCAAATGCCCTCAGACATTCATTTATTCTTCCTAATCTTTTCGTCTTTTCACCCTTATATTTGCTTAAACTTACTATGTCTGTTCTGCTTTTCTAACCCTAACACGTCGCGACAAATAACTCTCAAGCCTCTCTCATCCCACTTGTTTGTTTTTTGTCTTAATCACTTCCATTTTCCACTCTCTAGCTGTGTAACTTCCTTCTCTTCTTTATAAGTGTCTCATGCCCCTTCTTTGTCCATTTATTTTTATCGAATATGTTGTTAGTTAGGGCAGACCAGTTGGACATATCGTCCTCTTTGGTATGTTTCACCACGACAAAGTGGAGTACGCCGCTGTGAAGGTTAAATTGTTCTGATTTTTCTTTAATTAATTTGTTCATCTGTAGGAAATGACTCAAACCAAAAACCTAGCCCCTCTAATGAACCTGACTCACCAGACAATGAGTTCACATTTGAGAAATTATATGAGAAAATTGATGCCAGACCTTTAATCAAAGAACGACCCATTCCTCTTATGCTTACCAACAACCCTTTTGTTCAACAACTTTATGCATCCCAACTGACTGTCCTGGTTAGGGAGTGTACCCAAAGCAATGACAAATTTGTTCAATATTTTTATACATAAGCTTGGATCCATAACCGTTTAGCTATTGACTTTCGTGGCATTAAGGAACCCCATGCCTTCACCACCTCTAACATCTGCCACCATTTTGATCTTCCTTTTATCGCCATTGCCATTTCGATCAATTAATCCACAATTATCCTCTATCCGATGTTGTTCGCACCCTTTGTCTCGAGGGAGCTGATTGGCATCAACCACGATATACAGAGATATAACTTAAACGCTCTAAATTACAACTAGAGGCTTGGCCTTAGTTGCACCTCGTTTGTAACAACATCACCCCAACCACCCACCTCGCCTATGTTACTAAACGCTAGGCCCTATCTATCTACCTCTTTATGACTAGCCGTCTGGTAAATATAGCTGATGCTATTGCCACCGCCCTACATGACTCTGTCCAAACAACAAAACTAACAAACGCTATAGTCTTCCCTCACCTTGTTTCTGACATCTTCTAAGCACACAATGTAGTTGAATTCAAGAACGACAGCTGTTTCAACCCGGCCCCATTCTTTAGGTATGACCGCCTAAAACACCCTACCCTTGCACCACCACCCTATCCTATCAATGTACCTGATGTTGGTACAACCTTTGCACCTGATGCCCCTTTTGAGCACGACCGGCCAGCTCCGGAGGTTACTGCATTGGTCACTTTAGCAACTCTCGCTACTAGGCTTGATGGACTTTTTGTTGATTTCGACCAACTTTGTTGCACTCTCTTGGGTGAGATTCTGCACTGGATCCGTCGGGAGGCCATATATGATTGGGACATGTGTCATCGTCGATGATCCATTGCATGGTGCTGACACAGTTAGGGAGGGCACATTTGGAGTAGGTCCAACTTGGTCTGGACAGTCTCAGTCCGCAGTTGATTCACCTAGAGATCAATCTTGAGTCATTTTTATTTTATCTTGTTGTTTAATTTTTTAGTCTTAGGTTTCTTGGATAATAAACAGACTTTTCTGATGTCTTTTTCTTGGTTGATCTAGCCTGTGCTGAATGTTATATTTATTTCATTGACTATTGATATTTTGTACATCTGTTCATCTACTATTTATCATTTGCTCTAAATGATTGTGCTTTAATACTTTCAATATTGCAGACAATATTATGTTTAAGTGTGGGGGAGGAAACCAAAGAGTTTATTCAAGTTTATTCATGCAACATTTTGGCCACTTAATTGTCATTTGTGTGTTATCTTTTAATTTTTGAAAGTGGTCCTTGAGGTGAAATTGAAATGTCATGCATTTTATCTATTTTCTCCAAGTTTCTGCCAACTTTTAATGCGGCAACAATTTTCCAAATCATTACTTCGCTGTGGCCAACACTTAAAAATTTGTTTTTGCCACTTTTCGCTGTGGCAAAAATTTTCTCGAACAAACTTCGCTGCGAACAACTTTCAATATCGTCTTGGCCAACCTTCATTTTTCCACGGCCACCATTTAACCAATGCTCCCTCACTAAGTTCTTAATACTTCTGTGATTGAAAATTTTTTGAAAAATTCAAAGTTTTACATATGCTTTTGGAAAACTATCCATGCTTTTAAATGTTAGTTGAATTTTGACTAATTCCATTTTTAATGTTTAAAAAAAACGTAAGTGAGGGTACGTTAAGGAAGGCACACTGTGTATTTTTAAACCTTGAGATTGCTTATTTGAGACACTAACCTTATTGGAAGGATATTTGGGCTTGAATTCTTTCATTTGTGTGTATCTGCATAATTTTATATCTCTCTAGAACTTGTTTTAATTCTTAATCAAGGCTTGATAAACTAAATTTTGTGAAAAAGAAAGAGGCGTTCATTGCAAAACCTTTCTCACCCAAACAGAAAACATATACACTTTACCATTGCTAGCCCCCTTGAGCCATCTATTAGAGTGCTTGCGCATTTTTATAAAATGATGTAAATATTTTATCTCCAGTTTCTTAGTTTGAGTGTTTGTGATTAGAATTCATGGGTTGAAAAAAAAAGCAAGGAAAAGCAAAAGCAGTGTATCTTACCAGACCAGTATGATGGTGTACTCCTACCATAGTTCAGTAAAGAATAAATAGTGAGAACTTTGGTACTTCAAATGCACTAGTTTTAAGTGTCCTAAGTAGCTCCTTCTAACATTTGAGGAACTTGGTTTGAGTCTAATTATGATATTTGTCTTTCACAATTGTTTTGCAGCATTAAAAAAAGTTGCTATTTTAGAATTTTAAATCTTTTCTTTGGAATAGCTGACACTCATTTCATGAGATATAATTGTGATGTATGTCACTTATTTTGTTTCTTTTACTCCATCCATCTCACTTGGCCTTCATTCATCATTACAACCCTGAAAGTCCTCTTTATTTGCAAAATTATAGTTCTTGTGGTGGAAGGTAGAACTATCTCAAGCTTATGGTAGAGAATGAATTAAGCAGATTTTAGAGCGAAAATTACCCTAAGACAAGTGAGTTGAGAGCTAAACATTTTTTTCTAAGATTAGTCTCTTTTCCTCAATCTCTCGGTTTAAATACTTGTGGTGTTGATCGTTTTGGCATTCTTTCAGCCTGCTTTAGTTGAATTTTGAGAAAATGGTTTTACTAATTTTCTGCTCTCAATTTCAAGTATGGTCAGTATTTCCTTTTGCACTTTGATGAGCTTTGTCCAAGAGTACAAAGGTCTAAGTGTGGGGGAACTTGATTGAACCCAAGTTTTCTATAATATTCCATGGCATTTTTATAGTTTTTGTTACACTTTTCGACTCTTTTTATTTGATATTGTGCTTAATTTATTTCAAGAGTGCTTGTTTTGAATTAACATAGTTTGAGGGTAAAATTGTCATAATTAATT
>JAOSBN010079522.1:0-12585 GCA_027563595.1 Erythroxylum suave | reverse complement strand
TTGAAATGATTGAATTATAACATTTAAGTGTTCAGATAATATTATACTGTTTAATATAATATTTTCATTTCTGTAGGTGTTAGAAAATTCAGTAGACAACAAGTTTATATGTGATCTTGCAAAGGGGCCTTTGCGAACTGTTAAATCATATCCGACGTATTTCGTTAATGGATGCAAATTTCATACAGATTCTCATAGTCATAGTATGGAAACAATAAATATTGGCATTTGCATGCAAGGAGAAGTGATTGATTACTATGGAAAAATAATTGAAATACTTGAAATTGAGTACCCTGCATTGCTAATAAAGCGAACTGTGATATTTAAATGTGAGTGGTTTGATCCAACTCCAAATGTCAGTACAAAGATGCATAATCGATACAATCTCGTTGAAATCAATAAGTGAAGAAGATTTCGACATTTTGAACCTTTTGTGTTGGCAATGCAAGTGATTCAAGTGTATTGTGTAGCTTTTCCCAGCGTACAACAAGATAAGTCAGATTGGTTGGCTGTTTGCAAAGTTAAAGCAAGAGGTGTTTTTGAATCAAGTGAAAAAGGAGAACAGAGTGTTGAAAATGACACATTTCAGGAAGAGACTTATGAAATAAATGCATCTGCCGTATATGAGGATAATGAACCTTTGAATGATCCATCTGATGAATATGTTGAAATTTTATTTGGAGACGATGAAGAGGGTTAGAGATCTGAAGAAGAGCTAGATTTTGATTCAAATTCTCCAGAATAAGAAGATGATTTTTCTTTACAATTAAGTGATGATAGAGATTAATTTGTGTTTGTAATTGAATATTATATGAACAAATCAATTATTTCCTTTTCAATATATTGTATAAATTATTGAAATGAAAATTTATTATTTCTATAAACTTCAATCAAAATTTAATTTCAGGTTGAAATATGGTACCAAAGAGAAGACAAGATACTAGCAGACCTCCATATTTTAGACCACGATTTAGAGGTTTATATTGTAGAGGTGAAGGATCTCGTGCTGCAAGACCTACTGATGATTCACCTCCACCCCCTCCACCTACTACACTGGCTGATGAGGCTACACCATCTACTACTCCTTCATCATTTAGTCCCCCTGTATCGACAGAGATATCAGGGGTAAATAATGCGAATGAAGGAGATGGCCGCCAGCCTGGAGTTGAGGGACCTGATGGAAGAAAATACATCATTTTAGTCAACAATATGTAAGTGAAAATACATTTACCATTATATATTATAATTAAGTTATATGTTACAATTTTTAAAATGATATAAATTTATTTATTTGCATATTATAAGTTTGTTCCATCTAGACCCTGTTCGAGGAATATAACATCAAAATTTAAGGAGAAGATTGATCCTAAGGGCTATTGTTTGAAGAATATCTCTCAGGCCACAAAAGAATTTTACTATCATGAGTTTGAAGTACGATAGAATTAATTATTTCCTTTTTTAATATTAATTGTTTACATTAATTTGATAACTATTATTACATCAATAATATTTATCAAATATATTTCCTTTTGTTACAGAAAGAATTTTTTAGGACCCTTAATTGGACGAGATCGTATATCGAGTATGGGAGTCGAGAGAGCATACATGATATCGTGATTTTTTTGGTGCGATACACAGGGCGACTGTACGACCGCCTTTTATTTCTGAAGACATTCGGAGTCGTTGGCTGATGTGTTGGACATCACCTGCGGCGATGTCAATTTCACAGTGTAATTCGACCAGCAGACATGGAAGATCCAACGGAGAGAGTCTTCCTATACATACGGGAGGATCTATTACCCACCAAGAGCATGCACAAAGACTTGTAAGTATCTACAATTAACAGTTATTTTCTTATCTCTTTTTTCTGTATGTTAATTGAATTTGCTTTATAAAATCAATTTTAGTTATAATTAACATTTTATTCCTATGCAAGAAAGTCTTTGGGCGTGACACCTATACCCCGTCAACTATTTCTGCACACTCATACGAAGAAGCATGATGGGGTGACATTCATCAACGAATGTTGTAGAGAAGTAAATGTAAGTAAAATTTATGATTTAATATTAATAATATGCTTTATAATCATCACTTACTAATATATAAACATTGCTTTTTGATAGGACCAAATACAGCAAACTATTGAGCGGCGGTCTCAGCAATCCGAAAATGTTGATGAGGCTAGCACTTACTTGGAAGCAGTTGGTGGTAAGGATCGTCGTGGGAGGATATTCAAATTCGGATCATTTGCGAATACTTGTTATTCGCAATCCTCCACATCTAGTACAACAGCATCTGCTAGGCGGTCCAACAACAATAAAGTGGAGGCGCTTGAGAGCACAGTGCAGACATTGTTAGAGCAAATGCAACAGACGATAGCAGCTCAACAACAGTCATTGGACCTCTACGCTAATCTATGACGGGAGATGGATGAATTGAAGGGTAAGGGTAACAAGTCACCGCACCAACCAGACGATCCACCAGCTCCAAATCAATAGTTTAGTATTGGTCATTTACTTTGTATTACAGATATTATTATTTACAATGTAACATTTTTATTATCAATTAAGATATTTTAATTTTTAATCATTAATCAAAATTTCTATTTAATTATTTATATCAAATTAAATATATATTATAAATATTTAATTATTAAAATTTTCTAGAAGTTATAATTTAAATATAATGAAAATATACATTAAAAAATTAAATCAAATAATTTATCGATGGAAACTAACTATACTGTCGGTAAATTTACCGACAGAATTAAATCATTCCGATGCTAAATTGACATATGGTTTAAACACATACCATTGGTAAAGTTAGCGTTGGAAAATTATAGCCCTTTGGTAACTTACGAATGGAAAAAGCGTGATGGTCGGGAGATTTTTGGTTGAAATTACCGACGGTCATATTTGTCCGTCAGTAAACTTACCGACAGAAAAATTTTTTACCGTCGATAAGGTTAGCTACGATTGAATCTCCGACGTTTTTGTTTGTTGGTATATTCTGTCGATAATGTTTAATACCGACGGAATATTTTTCAATTCCATCGATATTTTCCATCGCTAATTCACTGTTTTCTTGTAGTGCCATATAGAAGAGACCAATCTGGTGATATCAAAATAGGGGCGTTCGTAAGTGCCTTCTTCAACCTATTAAAAGAATCTAAACAATCATCGTCAAAAACAAAAAGCATATCTTCAACCAATAAATGAGCCAAGGGTGTAGTAATAAAAGAAAAATCTTTAATGAGTCGTCTGTAGAACCTTGTATGACTAAGGAAAGTTCAAATACCCTTAATGTTTGTGGGAGGTGGTAACTTTTCAATTACTTCAGTTTTAGCACGATCCACTTCAATTCCATTGTATGATATCTTGTAGCCTAATACAATTCCATCTTGGACCATAAAATGTCATTTCTCGCAATTTAAAACTAGATGAGACTCCTCACATCTTTAAAGCACTCTATCTAAATTAAACAATCAATGATCAAAAGAATCTCCAAAGAAAGAGAAGTCATCCATAAATACCTCCATAAAATTTTCATTCATATCCACAAATATGGCCATTATGCACCTTTGGAATGTAGCAATGCATTGCATAAACCGAAAGGCATTCTCCAATATGCAAAACACCCATAAGGACAGGTGAAAGTGGTCTTCTCTTGATCTTCTGGTTATATAGATATTTGATTGTACCCTGAATATCCATCAAGAAAACAATAAAAAGAATGACTAGCCACCTTCTCGATCATTTGGCCCACAAAAGGTAAAGGGAAATGATCCTTCTTGGTAGCCAAATTTAGCTTCCTATAGTCAATACACACTCGTAATCCTGTAATGGTCCTAGTGGAAATCTTTCACCTTTTTCATTCTCTATCACTGTCAAGCCACCTTTCTTCGGCCAAACACTATACTAGACTCACCACTCACTTTCTGAAAAGGGGTAAATAATCCCCGCATCCAAAAGTTTCACTACCTCCTTTTTCACTACTTCTTTCATATTTGGATTTAACCTTCTTTATCTTTTTCTCACAGTTCTACATCCTTCTTTTAGGTTAATCCTATGCATCACCGCATTAGGATTAATCCCCCTAATATCGGAAATTTGCCACCCTACTGCTCTCATCCTCTTCTTAGTGGTCTCCACCACTTTCTCTTCTTGCTCACCATCTAATTGGTTAGAAATAATGATGGGTATAGTATAGTTCTTCCCTAAAAAGGTGTATCTCAAATAGGAAGGTAAGGGTTTAAGCTCTAAAGTGGGAGGCTTAATAATTGAAGGGGGTGTGGGCGTATCAGTTCTCTCGAACTTCTCTAAATTAACTACCTCACATAATTCTTCTTTAACACTCTAATCACTGCACACTACATTAATTTCATTGACTTCTTCTTCAACCTCTTTCACACACTCATCAACAACATCAATTTTCATATACACATTACCATCTATTAGTTTCTTTAAAGATTTTGACATATTAAACTCAACCTGTTCATTACCAATTCTTAACACAAGTTTCCCTTCATGCACATTAACTAATGCCCTACTAGTATTTATAAAAGGGCTATCCAAAATCAATAGACAATTCTTATCAGCTTCAAAATCCAACCCAACAAAGTCAACGGAAATTATAAATTTTTCCATTTTTACCAATACATCTTCCACAACTCCAAATGGCCTTTTTATGGATTGATCCACAAGTTGAATTAGCATGGATGTTGGCTTGAGCTCTCATAATCCCAATTTCTAGAAAATTGACAAAGGCGTCAAATAATACTTGCACATAAATCACATAAACATTTAGAAAATTCAAAATCACCAACAATATATGGAATAGTGAAACTCCCTAGATCTTGTAATTTGGAAGGCATTTGGCTTGATACGATGGAACTATAATTTTTTGTCAACATCACCATTTGATTATCTTCCCAACTACGTTTGTGAGTGAGTATATATCCTTCAAAAACTTCGCATACTTGGGCATGCACTCCAAAGCTTCTACCAATAACAAATTAATCTATAGCTTCTTCACGTGCTCCTTGTGTTCATGCACCTGCATATGCACAATAGAAAAGTATCAAAAACTCTTAAATCAAAATAATCTAAACTAAATAAGATTCTAAACAAACAATCCCTAGCAATGGTGTCAAAAACTTGTTGATTGCAAAATAGTCCACTAGTTTTACACTCAAACACTACAAGTATACGGGTCGTAACTTGTAGTTAAAAAGCAGATATTGATCCCATAGAGATTGATGCTTAGGCACCACTTAATTCAGATTAATCTATGTTTAAGAAACAAATATGTTTTATGGAAATAAACAAAAAATTCAATTAAAACTAAATGATTATCAATGAAAAATTGAAAATACCAAAATGTAGAAACTCGGAATTCAAGGATTTAATGATTAGAGATCACTTTGTCCCTATCTTGTCTCCCTCCTATTTTATTAATTGAATTGTGTCTCACCCAAGATGTTGTATTAACTACCCCCTCTCAAGGTGTAAATAATTGTCCCTAATCAAATTAAACAAAGTTGATTAGGCAATCTCTCTATTGATCGAATCACTACACAAATTCAACTAGTTATTAAGTTATCTTATAGGCGATCAATTAAATTAGCCAAGGTCTCTCTTTTAACTAATCAATTAGCGTGATGAACGTAAGTCTATAGGTTGCCAACTCTTGCTGTACAATCCTACACAAATTACCCAACTCAATGTCTCAATTTATTGCAAGGTGTATGTATACAATCATCATTCATCAAAGACATCTATCATTCAATTTAATAAAAATAAAACTTTAACAATATAGTTCAAAAGTAATCCCTAAAAATAAATCAACTACTCATATTGTCCATAACATCACCAACATTCAAATATTGCATCTTACGATGACTAGAAGAGAAAAAATGACAGAAAAATAAATAAGAAAACCCGTTCTCTTCTTGGCCAAAATCTGGAAATTTTGGTGTTGATGTGCTATTTTTTCAATTGTGATTGATTATTCTTGAATCTCTACCTTCCTCAAGACTCTAAATCTGGATTTTTCACTCAACAAGGTTGTTCTACAAAGGGGGCTCACATCCTTCTTCTTCCATAAGAGTTTAATATCTTGTATAGCCCAGAAAACCTAAAGTTTCATTGAACCCCACATATGTTCTTGGATAAAATATCCCACGACCGTAGGAACTGGATTACATGATCGTGGGATCTTAGCCAGAAAGCTTCTTCTTCTCTTCTCCTCTTTTGGTCTCTATTTCAATCTTCATGTTGCCATCCTTAATTCCTAGATCAAAATATTTAATTCTTACCCTAAATTAACATCAAACATAAAAGAATAACAATGAAGATTAACTAAATGAAAACATACAAAATAAATCCTAAAATGTAAAAACAATAAACTATTATGTAAAAAACACATGTCAAACACCCAGAATAACATAGACTAATGCACAACTTCAAGCTTCACTTGATGTCTTCTCTTAATCTTCTTGAATGTAGTAGTTGTTGATTTTTTTTTCTTGTCTTTAAATAGTTCTTAATGCTTTTAGGGTTGTTATTAAGATTTCCCCTCTTAATTTGATTCCAAAAATAGTCTTGAAACCTCGTAACTTCAAAAATATTGTGTGTTAGAAAACGCCTTGCCACAATCATGGCCTAAATGATTTCATAGCCTCTGTCACAATCATGCATGGGCCCATGATCTTGAAAATGGCCAATGTAGGGCCAGCTTTGTTCACTCCCACAAATGTGGCCTGCCTTTATGCATTCATTTCTTCTCTTTTCTTCAAATTCATGTTTCCATGTAATTATAGATATATCAAAAACTTCTTGAATTATAAAATAAAGATCAAATTCTTGCTCAAAACCAATCAAACACTTAAAATACATTAAAAACACTAATAATAACATAATTCTAAGTTTATGCATATAATATATCTTAGGGGTGTTTGTTTCTGTTTTATTATTCCATTTCTTGTTGCAGTTTTAATAAAAAAGGAAATAATGCACTAAAATACGTTTGGTTCTTTTTATTACAATCTCCTATTTCTAAAAATAAAGAAACCGCAATAGATTTTCTACAAAAAAAGATGTTTCTCTAATGTTTCACAATAGGTTTTCACACATTTTCTTTTTACTCCCACCTCCTATAAACTTCCTTCAGTGTAGAAACTCTCTCTCTTCTCTGTTACACCCCAAATCTCTTCTCTCTCTCTTCTACTTCTTTTTTCTTTTTTCTCTCCCTAACTCATCTCATACGTCCCTTTTCCATCTATAAAGAAAGCGAAATTAGCTTGGGCTTTTAACCAAGTGAGTTTCCAATGTTTGATTTTTCTACCTTTTCGTTTTTTTACATTTCTACATATACATGTTTATAGCTTCTGCACATACATGTTCCACATATTTTGTTTACTGTTTTTTTGGGTTTTTCTGCATTTTGTTATATACGTTTCGCTTTCTAAACATACGTGTTTTACATTTTTTATTACTGTTTTCTTGGGTTTTTTTTGCATTTTTTGGATTTTTATGTGTCTGCATATATAAGTTTTTAGTTTCTACACATAAGTGTTTTTGTCAAAATTTTCTACTATTACTGTATTACTTCTACTTATACGTTTTTCTAGTTCCTAAAATACGTGTTTGTGTGAAAATTTTTCTGGTTTAAAAACTGTTACACCATATATAGGGCGTGACGTTGCACTCAGCAGTCAGCACTACGCTGCAATTGGGCCAAAAGGTTACATAAAGTTGCTTGTATTTATAACAGTGAGAAAATTGAGAAGGGCGCGTTCAGGTACCATATCAGTTGCATGCCATAATGAGCCATTGCGCGCCGGTTGTTGTCTGATCTCCCACCACCATTCGACGAACATTAAACGACGCAAGAGTTTTTATTACGGTTTACGATTTTGGAGATGTCTGCTATTGGTGCGATTTTCTCACACCTTCATCTGAGCATCCTCTGTGGTTTTTTCTGGATATCGGTGGTGGATTCTATTATGTGTCTTGTCTTATTTTTTTTGGGTGTTTTATTAGTGATTAACTTCTCCAAAGTCCTCCTGGCACAACGTTGACTACTTGAGCCATTTTCCTTGATCTTTCTCTCATAATTCAGAATCTTTGGTCTATATAATCTTCTCTCTCTTGAAATTGGTGTTTTTATATTGTCATGCATCAGTTGCAAAGCTCAGAAATGCAGCAGAAACCCCAAGACATAGTGTTTACGAAACAACCTTACATTGAGGATGTGGGTCCCTGCAGAATACGAGTTTGTCTTCCCTTCGTCAGTTCCATCTTTTCTATATTGATCTTTCGATCTGTAGTAGCTCGCTTGTTGCTTATATGCTCTTCCATTTTTGAAGTCATTGCTTTTCTATTCTTATAGAAGATGTTTTCTTCCCCTCTATTCTAGTCTTCTAAACATCTTTGTACGAACTTCCACCTTCTGCAATGGCTTTCTTGGCCTTTTTTGCAAGCTCTCGACCTTTTCTCCTCATCTCTGCCACCTCTTTACCACCACTCATTATGGATTCCGGAAACTAGATTTTGAAAAGGATACTGCTTGTTTATTTACAGAAGAAGCAACAATCTCTTGCAACAGTAGCTTTTGAATTCCAGTCTTGGTTTTGCCAACATTCCTATCGAACAATAAAGAAAATGATGCCACTTCGCACATTATGGAAATAGTTAGAAAACAGAGCACAAATTAATCAACATCAGAAACAAAATAATGGCCAGTCATGACTTTAAGACCAATGACATTTTAGGAATCTTATCAAAAATCCATTAGAATGAGCACTGAAATTTAATATATTAGCACTAGTAACCCTGATTGATGAACATATATGTTGTGGTTGATGTTTCAAGTTAAAGTGGCAGCATACCTCATAAGGAATCTTTTGTCATTAGATGGCCCTTCGTCAGCACCAAATATCTTATTTTCGTCAACTTCATTCCCTGATGGTACCCTTAATTGATCAATTTTTGGTGTGAATTCAATGGAATTGAAATCCTATCATGGTTGTCTCATGTTTATTTTGAACCACATTTAGCATTTAATATTTTGTAGAAATTGTTGTGGTTGTCTCATGTTTATTTTGAGCCATGTTTAGCATTTAATGCTTTGTAAAAATTGTTGTGATTGATGTACTTTGTAGAAATTGATGAGATTGATGTCACTTATATGTGATTACATTTAGTGATGGAAGGTTTGAACAATACAAACGATTCCAATGATGTGTGGAATTGAAAATGATGGGGTATGGAATGATACCATAGAAATGTATCTAATCTCCTTGATAGTTGAAGAAGTGAAGAAGAGAAATCGAATGACTACTACCTTTTCTAAATCTGGATGGAAGAATATTGAGGCAGAGGTTCAAACAAAATTCAATTAAGAAATATACTGATATTAAATTGAAGAATAAGTATAATGGATTAAAAGTTAGATTGAAGAATTTCAAGAACTTACTCAAAGAAATATGAATCAGTTACAACTCTTTTACTAGTGAAGTTAATGTTATAAATACATGCAGGGAAAATTTATTTAAGGTAAAAATATGTTTTTGTTTTATTAACATACCATATGTATAATATTTATTCTTATATTTCTTTTTCATCATTATAGGTGCATAAAATGACTCACAGATTCAAGAAAAAAGGTCATATGAAACTTTCAGACTTGTGTCATATTTTTGGGGATACTATTGCAAATGGTATGCATGCACATTCATCAACTAAATCTCCATTGAATAGTACAAGGAACATGGAAATGGTGTTAATGAAGATTACTTGTATAACAAAAAAGAAGATCAAGATATAAGTTCTCCATCTAAGATAAAGAAATCTCCTAAGAATAAGAAGGTAAAGAAGACACATTTTAACATTGTATAAGAGATCTTGCTTATACTTGGTGAACAATTAAAAAGGAAGAATGATTTACTTGAGAAAAAACTAAGTGAAACATCATCCATTGAAGAGTTTAGGAGGCTTAAAGCCAAAAAGTCATTTGACTGTGGAGGAATAAGTAATAATTTTCTTGATAAGTATAGGACATAGTGATACAAATAAAGCCAATGCAGAATGCTTTCAACATTCCATCTAGACAATTTTGAAGTACTTTCGTAAAATCTTATTTACAATTAATCATCTTATAAAAAGAGTCATTACTCTATCTTCTTTTATTAATACACCTCCTGAGATTCAACATAATTCAAAATTCTTTCCATACTTTCTGGTATATTTTATATTTAATTACTATTTTAGCAATAGACGATACATATATTGATGCACGTTTCTGACTAATGAATAAATACCATACACGAGCAAAAGAATTAATCTAACCCAAAATATTATGTGTTGTTGCTCATTTGACATACGTTTACTTATGTAATGACAGGATGAGAATGCACTGTAAATAAATCTCGAGCTTTTTTAGAAGCAGTAACAAATCCAGTGAATCAATTTCCTATGCTTCCACAGGTATTATATTATTTTAAATAAACATAATAATTATGATTCATTGTTAATATCTTTTTGTCAATATTATGTTCTTTATATATTAGGTAAGTAATATTTGATTGATTTAGGCTACACTAATATGTCTAGATTTCTTTCATCATACCAAGGTAAAATATATCATTTGTGAGATTGTAGAGGTAAAGGAAGACCTTAAGGTCCAAAGGAATTATTTAACTACAGACATTCTTCATAAAAAATGTTATTAAAAGATATTTTGACATTCTAAAAGCAAGATTATCTATACTTAAAAACATGCCAAGTTATGATATGAAGAAACAAAAATACATCTTTATTGTTTGCTATGTAATACACAATTATATTAGAATGTATAGACAAAGCAATGAATTATTTGATAGTTAAGCTGAAAATGAAGAATAAATTAGGAAAAGTGAAAATAAAGGTACAAGTTTTCAAGTAAAGTATAATATCACTCTAGTACAACTTTGAAGTATGTCTTAGAAGCGATATGAAATTTCTAGACAAATGTGGAGTGATTATATTATTTCTAATTGATTTATTTTTCTTTTTGTAAATGATAGTATTATTATGTTTTCAAGAAATATAATATGATGGGCATCTTTTATTGATTAGAATGACTTAATATAATTTTCTAATTTATAGAATTTTAATATATACAATTAATTTATTTTAAATTATATTTAATTTGCATATATTTTAATTTTAGCTATAATTATAATTAATTAATTTGAAAATATAATATATTATATTAAGATAAAACTTGTTTTTTTTAATTTTTATTACAATTCTCAACTAATAATAAGAAAGAAACTAAAAAAAACCAAACAACCCGTTAAAAAACACTCTAAAATGCACGTAAGTATCTAGAAGCCCTATCAAGTTACGTCTTCGGTTGAGTTTGGATCTGCGGTGCGGTGGAGATAAGTACTTATCCACCGCAGTTTCGAAACGCAGTCATACGTTTGGATTTGCAGCAGACAACCGCAAGTTGAAAAAAACTACAGTGCTACTGCAGAAATAGATAAGTGAAAAGGAGGCTACGGTAAGAATCTGCTTATGCGGTAGAAATTTTACCTTCTAATAATATCCTTATGATATTTTGGTATTTTTCATTATATCCTTAATTAATAGAAAGAAGTTTTTGCCAATAGTATTTAAGTAAGGTGAAATATTTTATTTACTAAATTTATTTTAATTATATTTTTTATTTTAATTTAATAATTTAATATTTATAATTTGAATTTATATGACTAATAAAGCATTTTTTGAAATATTTAATTACTAAATTTATTTTATTTATATTTTCTTATTTTAATTTAATATTTTATTATTTATAATTTTAAATTTATATGACTAATAATATATTTTTAATTATTTATACAATAATTAATAATTATTAAATCAATAGACTTTTTAGTCATTTTATTTCTTTTCAACAACCGCAATTGCACTTAGCAAACATCTATTTTTACGTTTTAACAGTTACCAAAAGAATAATATTAAATACATAAATACTTATCGATTATTTCACTAGGTTGATTTCAGCAGTTTATTAACTATTAGTACTCTCCCAAACCAAGCCTTAGTTTAACCGGCACCAAATCTACTAACATTTATTTGATGACGAGATACCTGAGAACAGGGAACAGTGTTATTTGCGAGCAGCAGACTTAGGGACCAATTAAACAAAGTAAAAATACAAAATAAAAGATAAAACAAATAACATTTATCCAAAACTTGCCTCAGTGCTCATTCGTCTCTCTCTCCCTCTCTCTCACTCCACCCACGTTATTCACACTCTTTGTGGCAGGAGAAAACGTACATTTTTTCAGTAAGGGGCATATCTGGCCATGATCTTTTGATGTCGACCCCAAAACTCTTCGCTGCAGTTGCCGGAGATGTACAGCGAAAGAGGACTTAGGGGTTCGAAAACGGAGTTGGGATCCTTCGATCGTAAGCGAATCAACGACGCTCTAGACAAACACCTCGTCCGATCAGGGGCGGAGCCAGGAATTTCCTGGAGCCGGGGCTGATTGGACAACGATGAACTGGCGGCGAAGACTTCCGACAAATTCAAAAT
>JAOSBN010079461.1:0-12589 GCA_027563595.1 Erythroxylum suave | reverse complement strand
TTTAAGTATAAGTACATTTATACCTAAACATATACATAATAACACTCATTCAATATTTCTAAATTCTACTTAAAAATCAGGGTCCAATATGCTTAGTAGGTGGTAAAGCTTGCAACATGATTATAGATGGGAGTAGTTGCACTAATGTGGCTAATACTACTTTGGTAGAGAAGTTGAGGCTGAAATGTAATAAACACCCTAATCTATATAGACTACAATGGTTGAATGAAAGTGTGAAATTAAAGTTACTAAGCAAGTAGTTGTTGCATTCTCTATTGGTAGATATGTGGATGAAGTTTTGTGCGATGTCGTGCCTATGCAACCCGGTCATATATTATTGGGTAGGCCATGACAATTTGATAGGTGTTTTATGAATGATGGGTATATGAATAGGTATTCTTTTATGTATAACGGGCGAAAAGTTATCCTTGCTCCTTTATCACCCAAAGAAGCATACCTTGAACAATTGAAAATTCAATAATCATCAAGTGGGGATTCAGGTAGTGAGGTAAAAAAGAAAGAAGAGAGAAAAGATACCATAAGAGAAAAGAATAAAATTAAAGGCCTAGTGGTGAGTGACTGCAAAAGTGAGGAAAATAAAGTGAGATATGCAAGAGGGAAGAAGTTAGTGAGTGAAAAGAAAGAAAAGAACGTGAAAATTGAGCAAAGAAAAATTAAGAGAAGTGAAAAAGTTAAGACAAAACCATGTTTTTATGTAAAAGAGAGAGTTAAAAAGTGCATACTTACGCAAGCGAGCTTTAATCTTGATTCGGTTTAAGAAAACTTTGTGTACTAACACTGATCATGACCCAAGTTTGCCTAGTGTGTTTGTGACCTTTTTGTAAGATTATGATGATGTTTTTTTTTCTGAAGAGGTACCCCATGAGTTACCACCTTTGAGAGGGATTGAGCACTAGATTGACTTGGTACTAGGAGCTCAAATTCCTAATTGTCCAGCTTTACCAAACCAATTCAGAGGAGACAAAGGAATTACAAAGGCAAGTGGATGAATTGCTTAATTAGAAGGGGTACGTGAGGGAGAACATTAGTCTTTGTGTTTTGTTAGTTCTTTTAGTGCTAAAAAAAGATGGAACTTGGAGAATGTGTGTGGACTGTAAAGCGGTCAATAAGATTATTGTAAAGTATCGTTATCCTGTGCCTAGATTAAATGATATGCTAGATGAGTTGCAAGGTGCTTCCACATTCACTAAAATTGATTTAAAAAGTGGCTGTCATCATATTAAGATGAGAGAAGGTGATGAATGGAAAACTGCATTTAAGAACAAATATGGATTGTATGAGTGGTTAGTTATGCCTTTTGACTTATCCAATGCACCTAGTACTTTTATGAGCTTAATGAATCATGTTTTGCATGAATTCCTTGGTAATTTGTGGTTGTTTACTTTGATGACATCTTGATCTATAATAAGAACTTAAATGAACATGTCATATATGTTAAAACTATTTTGGGTGTGTTTAGGAAAGAGAAGTTGTATGTAAACCTTAAAAAGTGTTCATTTTGCATGGATAAAGTTGTCTTCTTAAGATTTGTGGTCAGTTCTAAAGTAGTTGAGGTTGACTTTGAAAAGGTGAAAACTACTTAAGAATGACCAACACCTAAGTCAGTTGGTAAGGTTAGGAGTTTTCGTGGCTTAACAGGTTTTCATAGGTGATTTGATAAATATTTCTCTACTATTGCCACTCTATTAAATGAAATCATTAAAAAGAATGTTAGTTTTAGATGGTAGAAAGAACAGGAAAATGTATTTAGTACTTTAAAGGAATAGATAAATACCGCACTTGTTTTATGTTTACTTGATTTTGCCAAGGCTTTTGAAATTAAATGTGATACTTCTGGGATTGGTATAAGGGTTGTTTCAATGTAGGAGAATCGTCCCGTAATATGTTTCAGTGAGAAGTTGAGCGGATCAGTTCTGAACTACTCCACTTATAATAAGGAGCTTTATGCCTTGGTGAGAGCTCTTGAAGTTTGGGAGCATTACTTACTACCTAAAGAGTTCATGATAGTGATCATCAATCTCTTAAGTACTTGAAGAGACAAGGGAAATTGAGCAAAAGGCATACAATGCAAGTCAGGTGGAGTATCTTGAAACATTTCCATATATGATTAAATACAACTAAGGCAAGGAACATGTTGTGGCTGCTGCATTATCAAGAATATACTCTTTGATTTAGATGCTTATTTTTAAGTTACTTATATTTAAGCATTTGAAAGAGTTGTATGTGGAAGATGTTGATTTTGCCAATGTATATCAAGCTTGTAAATATGTTGCATTTGATAAGTTCTATATGCATGAAGGATATCTTTTTAAGGGTAAACAACTTTGCATTTCTGCATGTTCTATTAGAGAGATGCTTATTAAAGAATCACATAGTGCAGGATTAATCGGTTTGGTGTGCAAAAGACCTTAACTATACTTGGTGAAAATTTTTATTAGCCAAATATGAGAAAATATGTGGAAAGGCTTTGCGCCAAGTGTATTGCATATAAACAAGCTAAGTCTAGGTCTATGCCTTATGGTTTGTATACATCTTTACTTGTACCTAGTGAACCTTGGACTAATATATCTTTGGATTTTGCATTGGGTTTATTTAGGACTAGGAAAGGTAGAGATATCATATTTGTTGTTGTGGACATATTTAGTAAAATGGCTCATTTCATTGCTTGCCAGAAAACAGATGATGCAACAAACATTGCTGATCTTTTCTTTAGGGAAGTGGTTCAACTTCATGTTATGCCAATGACCATTATTTCAGATAGGGATGTTAAGTTCCTAAGTCACTTTTAGAGAGTTTTGTGGAAAAGTTAAGTACTAAGCTTTTATTTTCTACTACATTTCATCCACAAACTAATGGACAAACTGAGGTAGTTAATAGGAATTTAGGAATCATGGTGCGTGCAATTATTGGAAAGAACTTGAAAACTTGGGAAGATTGTTTGCCATTCATTGATTTTACATATAATTGTTCTATACATTATTCTACAGGTTATTCTTTATTTGAAATTGTGTATGGTTTTAATCCATTAACTGTGTTAGATTTGATGCCTTTACCTTTGACTGAGATTACTAGTTTAGATGGTAAGAAGAAAGCTGACTTGGTTAAAACAATGCACGAGAAAGTACATGCACAGATTAAGAAAAAGAATTGCATATATGCACAAAAAGCAAATAAAGGTAGAAAACAAAAAGCAAATAGAGGTGGAAAGCAAGTTCTCTTCAAACCAGGTGATTGGGTTTGCGTGCATATTTGAAAAGAAAGGTTTCCACAACAAAGGAAGTCAAAACTTGATGCAAGGGGTGATGGACCATTCCAAGTATTGGAACACATCAATGACAATGCATATAATATAGACTTGCCATGTGCATGTAATGTTAGTGCTACTTTTAATGTTTCTAACTTATCTCCTTTTAACTTTGATTTAGATTCGAGGACAAATCCTTTTGAAGAGGGGGAGGGGATGAGTGAGCACAACTATGGGACTTTGTAAGTGAAATAGCGCCAAAGATGAGCTAGTAACGTTAGAGGAAGCAATACCAAGATCAAGAGCTAAGAAGTTTAAAGAAGCACTTCAATCCTATATGGGCCGAATTGTAAATGGTAGGGAATCTCAAGAGACAGTGAGGGCTAATGATAAGATAACAAATCAAGTTGGGTGGAATAAGCAAGAAGACTTTCCTTCTTATTTAATTAATTATTTTAAGTTAGAAGCATAACTTTCGGCAGCCCATTAGAAGCATAACTTTCGGCAGCCCATTACTTGTGTCTTAGGCTTGTTTAAAACTTTTAAGTTTAATGAGTTATATTTTAGAAATATTAGTTTGGCTTTAATTATTTTGGTGAAATGCTCATTTTTAAAGGCCTTTTACATAGTTAGAGTTTCTTTCTTTCCAAGAGCTATAAATACATCATAATAAACATTGTTTAGGGTTAGATTGATTGAATAGCAAATTCTAAAAGGGAGGATTTTTGTCTTCTTCTATTACATCAAGAATATAGTTCTTATCAAGGTAAACACTTGTGGCAAATTTCTATTCTTGTTTTCAAATCAACCTTATTGTATATGTTTCCTTTCATACAATTGATTGGGGGTTCATCAGGGCTGGAGTTTTGGCTTGTTCATGTTCTATCCAAAGTGTGTGTTTAAGGGGTTTTGGGTTCTTTAGCCTTGGGGTTCCGCGTCATAAGGCGAAGCTTATATCAAAGGTGGAAAGAGGGGTAGTTTGACTAATGATGAGGAATTATTTGGTCTTTGAATTGGACTAGTGAAAGCTAATCTTTATTATAGATATGTCAAATAATCATACATTTTTTCGTAAATCTTAATGTTGTTTTTTTTCTTATGCAGGCTTTCTAAAGTGTAACACTATTTGATTCTTTGACTTTTTGTGAAAATGTCAGTTTCCACCAGTAAAAGAAAATCTAAATGTTCTATTACTTTGATTTTGAGTCAATTTCATTTCCTGACATGAATGTATGATTTGCTAATTGTTGGATAACTAGGTATGAACACACAAGTATGCCAAAGGAACAAATATCAAGGCTTATGAAAGAAACAACAGGTATTATTATCCTAAAGGCATATCTAAGATGTAAATTTTATTGACGATAACTAATTGGAATGCTTTTTAACCAATAATTTAAAAATGACTAAAAATTAAACTGATAAGATAAGAAATTTAAGACTTAAAGTTTCAATTGATATTAAACCTTCATAAAATTGACATGTAGTATTGAAACAAAATTAAAGAATTTGAAATATGATTAAAGAAAAAGATTATTCTTTTTTGAAATTTAATTAAGAAGGAGACTACTAAATGAAAACCAATTGATTTATTTTGATTTATAAAAAATAATTTACTAATTAACTGACCAATTTTTAGTAATGAGGATTATTAAGGTAAACTAAATTGGGAAGTTGAACCAACCAAACTAATTTGATTTTTAAAGCATCGTTTTAAATTGAAATGGTTGAGTAGTTCCTTATTTATCACATGCTTTCTATTTATGGATAATATATTTGAAATATCTAATTTTAAATATTTTTTCAATTTAGTGCTTAAACTTATAAAATTTTCAATTGAGTGACCAACCTTTAAAACCTTAATAGTTCAATTCAAAAGATTATTTTTAATGATGTAGCAAGCCTATTAAATGCCATATGGATGTCCATCTATTAGCCACATCAATAAAAACTAACATTTTTAACTGAGTTGTTAAGGTTTTAAAAGGTTGGTCATTTAATTAAAAAAAATTAAAAGTTTGAGCACTAAATTAAAAAAATCCTAAAAGGTAAAGCACTTTAAGATTTGTTATCTATTATATTTATCCACACCTCATTTGGGAATATAAAAACCTCTGAAATCTAGATTGATTGATGATGTATCCTGAAACATTTTCAGGGAGTTAAGGACCAATTACCATCAGAGTTGTCTAGTGGAATGAAGAAAAGAGTTGCTTTAGTTAGATCCATAATTTATGAAATCATAAAGGAAAAAATAGAGTCAGAGGTAGATTAAGCAAACATAGTAAATTTCCTTCATATGTTCTTTAATATTGGTAATGACTTCACCAGTCTTTGTAATTGATTGCAGTTCATAGTTATTAGATTGTTGATTAGAGGTAATGTTAGTAAAAAAATTAAGAGAAAATGGTTTGTTTTCTAACTTTTAATTCTTGAGTTCTATTTTGCAAACTGAATGTTACGGTCCCATAACTGCGATTGAGTTATGAGGTAATTAACAACGATGTCAACCTACGATTCTTATAGGAAGGAGTATTTTCAAGGTTTCCTTCCTTTATGACTTATGTTGAATATAAAGGTGGACTCGTTAAGAGACAACCTATAGATCTCTGTAATACTAATTATCGGAATAATTATCCTCAAGAATGTGACTTCATGTTACTCGTTGTCCATTTGTGCTATACATTGCTTGTACATGTGTCTTTTGAAAAGTCTGTCTATAACATCACCCCCTTTATTAATACCATGCTTTTCCTCAAATGCAAATGAAGGAAAATGAGTACTGAGGCAGGAAATATCCTTCCAGGAAGCTTCAGCAAGGGAGAGACCCTCCCATTGAGCCAAGGCTTAGGGCTGATTCTAAAACATGCTATAGTGAAGGATAACCTAAGGAGGAGGATGGATTTCTCCTTGACAGAGATCCAGTATAGAAGGTGCAATAGGTACTAAAGTCCCATAAAAAGGCTTGAGGCAGGATATATGGAAGACTGGGTGTAATTTTGAAATGGAGGGAAGGTTCAGCTTGTAGACCATCGAACCAACAGAAGCAAGAATGGAAAAAGGGTCGTAATAGTGAGGGGAGAGTTTGTGTACATGTTGTTAGCAAGGCTAAGTTGGCGATGAGGATGGAGTTTAAAAATCACTAAGTCCCCAACCTTGTATTGAACCTCACGATGTTGAGCATCATAAGCTACTTTCATGAATTGTTAAACTTGAATAGACGGTCACAAAGATCTTTAAGCACTAAATCTCATAACTTCAACTTTTAGTCCACAGCTTCCAGTTTAGCTAAACCAAAAACAAAGAGCATAGTTGGTGGAGATCTTTGATACACTACCTCAAATAGAGTAACCTTGAGAGAGGAGTGTTAACTGATGTTATAGCACCCGAGATAACCATTGACGCTAGCAAAGAGGTCGAACCCTAGTAAAGCAGCATAAATACATCTCGATAGTGAAATTAACAACCTTTGTCTGTTAATCATTTTGTGGATGATAAGAAAAACTGAAAGAGAGCTTCTACCCATTGAAGTGAAATAATTTTGTCCAAAAGGAGCTGGTGAAGGTAACATCACGGTCACTGATAATTGTTAAGGAGCTGGTGAAGGTAACATCACGGTCATTGATAATTGTTTTAGGTAACCCGTGAAGCATGAAAATATTATCAAAAAACAAACGAGTCATACTCACAATAGTATATGGGTGAGACAGAGAAAGGAGATGAGCATATTTAGAAAACCAATCAATAACAACCAATAAAACATTCTTCCCTTGAGAAGTGGGTAGCCCTTCAATGAAATCCATAGATACGTTAGACCAAACCTGTAACGATATAGACAAAGGCTGTAAAAGTCTAGCTGGATGTAAATGTTCTGTCATATGGCATTGGCACAAAAGTCATTGTTGTATAAAAGAGCGAACAAAACTCTTCATTCCTTTTCAATAGAAGTCTTGAGCTATTTAGTAGAGAGTCTTCTGGAAACCTTAATGACTACTATCATATATGGTAATAAGATTGTGATGACCAGCGGAGAAGTGGGGACTAAATAACTCCTCCTTTTGAATAAGATGAAGCTATCCTTATATGCCCACGACCCCATTGCTTCAGCTTGCTGGATTTTCTAAATAAACTACTACAATTCTGGACTCTGTTGAACTTCAATGCAAATCGACTCAAACAAAGGTAAATGCAGCATAGATATTACAACGATCGTGGCCTAGTCCTCCATACATTAGGACAAGGCATTTACTACCTTATTATATTTACTGACTCAATATTCCACTACAAAATCAAAACCTATGAGTTTACTTAACCAATGTTGTTGCAAAGTAGTAATAATTCATTACTCTAATAGGAATTTGAGGCTATAATGATCGATCCAGATGAGAAAGTGTTTGCCCTATAAATAAGCTCGCCAATGACACACAACTTTAGCTAATCTGATGAGCTCTTTTTTATAAGCAGGAAGCCCCATGTAACGAAATGAAATTGGCTTACTAAAATAAGTTACCAACGATCCTCCTTGTTATAAAACTACACCCGTACTCAAACCTGATGCATCACACTCTAAGATGAATAGTTATGTAAAATTTGGAAGTGCCAACACTGGAGTGCGGGTCATCGCCAGCTTTAAGTGTTCAAAGGCATTGGAAGCGTCCTCGATCCATTTGAAGGAGTTTTTCATAACATTGTCATCAAGGGGGTTGTAATTGTGTCATAATTCTGCACTAACGTCTAGTAGTAGCCTGTGAGTCCTAAAAACTCGCATGGTCCCTTTATCGTACTTGCCTTAGGCCAATCTAGCATAGCTGTAATTTTGTTTTAATTCGCTACCACCCCTTTCTTTTGAGAAGATTTGACCCAGGTAGGAGACTCCGAACTGAGCAATGAAGCACTTAGATCGCTTCATAAAAATTTGGTGGTCCTTAAATAGGGGAAAGACTATCTAAAGGTGGGATAGATGATCTGCCCATAATTTACTGTACACAAAGATATCATCAAATAATGAAACAATAAATAAGTGAGACTAAAATACCTCATTCATTGAGTCCTGAAAGGTGCTCAGGGCATTGGTGAGACCGAAGGACAGGACTAAGAACTTGAAGTGCCCGTGATGAGTGCGAAAAGTCATTTTTTCCACATCAGAAGGACACATTTTGATTTGATAATATCCCGAATGCAAATCCAATTTGGTGAAGTATCACGACCCATGTAGTGCTGCCAACAATTCCTCAATCATTGGAATTGAGAATGTGTCCTTGATTGTTTGGGAGTTTAATGCCCTATAATCCACACAGAATCACCACATCTTATCTGCCTTAGACACAAGAAGAACAGGTGAGGAGTATGGTGACCGAATCGGTTGAATAATGCCCCATCTAACATCTCTTTGTACTGCTTCTCGATTTCATCTTTTTGTGCATGGAGTTATCGGTAAGGTCTGACTACTACGATTCTCGTTCCTGGTTCAAGGATGATGTGATGGTCACGACTATGAACTGGGGGAAGCCCACCGGTTTGCAAAATAGGCACTCAAATTTGATCAAAAGCTTACTAAACGTCGTGTCCGTATGGGACTTAACTTTTGTGATGTTAAGCTAAGCAACGAGAGGTGGGCAAGAACTCTCTGCTCCCTACAATTCAACCACTCTTCCATTCTGTTTGAATTCTATAGATTTAGCCCCAAAGTCCCACAAAATGGGGCCTTATTATTGAAGCTAATTAACTCTTAGCACTATATCAATAGCATTCAAATCGAGAATAAACATATCAATATAAATCAACTGCTGATTCATTAAAATTGGCACTCTTGGACATTGACTTGTACTTCGAATTTTGTTGTCATTCACCATCGTCACCTATGGTTTCTCTGTTTGTTCCATCGTAAGGTTCAACTTACCGACCCAATGAGAATCAATGAGACTATAGATACTACTAGAATCTACAAGGAGCATTAACGGATGCCCTCTAATTATTCCTTGAATTTTCATGGTCTGTCCTCCTAATGTAACTCCAGTTATGGCATGGAGAGAGATTTCGGGTTCTATTTGTTCTTTGATGTCTTATCTTTCTTCTTCTTTTTGAACCGATTCTACGACTCCATCTAACTAGAAGAGCCGCTTGAAATGATGCCCTGTGATATAGATTTCATCGCAATTAAACAGAGTTTAATTGATGTACGATCTTCTGTCTCTGCTTTAGTGAGGTGTTTAAATAATTTTTGGTTAGGAGAAGCCTATGGAGGGCTGGGTGATGGTCTGAAAGATGTTATGGGAGAAGTGGTTAGGCTTCTTCTTGATCCTTCCCGCTCTCGTACGGACGAGCCAACCTCATTACATTAGTTAAATCCTTGGACCTATGTAGTTTTACTTCTACTGCAATATACTCTTACAACCCACTTACAAATATTTCCATCCCTTGTTCTAAGGTGGAGAGTTTGCGCCAGCTGCTAACTGTTCAAATTTGCGCTTATAATCTTCTACGATTCCCACTTACTGCAATTTCGATAGTTCCCTTAATTTAGTTCCTTGAATTATAAAGCTAACCAGAGATGACATTGTTGTTTGAACTCTTCCAATGGAATGCCAAGTTTATCTCTATCTAACTTAAGGAACCAAACTTGTACATCGGCATTAAGATGCTAAGAGGCAATTTCTATTTTTTCCTCCTCCGAAACATGTTGGTGCTAAAAGTAGTGATCACAGCGGCTTAGCCAATCGAGCGAGTCATCTTTCCCATCCTAAGTTGGGAACTCCAATCGAGAGTAGATAGGAGGTTGCATTATTCCCTTTATTCAATTAACACCTGGCATGGGTTCTCATGGTCCTCTATTCACACTTACAGTATCTACTTGTTGTTTGTCCACCCTGGTGGCTGCCAAATCCTGAGCAACTTCTTCAATCTGATTGGAAAGTTCCACCTGATACCTTTGACTCCCCTCTTAAAACCTTTATCGATCTTCTTGGTACATCTTAACAAAAGCTGCAAACTGTTTTAGTAGATTGGAAGACGAATCTCCTATAATTGTTGTCTCTAATATCAATTTATTATGGTCTCATACTTACGATAGAGCTACAAGGCAATTAACAACGATGTCGACGTGCGATTCCTTATAAGGGAGTATTTTCGGGGTTGCCTTCCTTTATGACCTATGTTGAATATAAAAGTGGGCTCGTTAAGAGAGAACCCACACATCTCTGTAGTACTAATTATTGGAATAATTCTCCTTAAGAATGTCGCATCACGTTACTCGCTATCCATTTGTGTTCCATGTCACTTGTACACGTGGCCTTTGAAAATTTTGTCCATAACACTAAATTTTTGTATTCACAAGTAGAACCTATTTGTCTACCACTATTTTCTTTTCTTTTCTTTTTTTTGACTTAAAGTTTTAGAAGTTTATCTATTGATACAATGATAGTATTGAAAGATATATATTTTGGATGCACTTGAAGTTTGTATTCAATTTTCCTTATTTTCCAACTCTAAAAGAGGGCCTTTTTGCTTACATTTTGTCCAATGATCTTCACCACAAATCAAGCTAAAATGTTACCAATATTAGAATATAGGCCGAAAGTTTAACCAAGTAGTAATCTAAATATGAATTTGAGCTTAAAAGTAAACCTGTATAATGTGGAGGTAATAACTTAAATCGGAATTCAAAATTCAAACTGAACTATATTGCCGAGATAAAATTTTATAGACTACATATAAATAAAGTTTTTATAGTAGAAAATTTTTCTAATGATTTTAGCATAAATGAACAAATATTCTTTGTCACAATATAACTAGTAAAAAAAAAGTTAAATTACTATTTGGAGGAGGATCTAATAGTCCTCTTGAACTTTGTTGCATTTTCTCCAATCTCTTCATGGACTTCTTAGACTTGTTGAGCTTCCTTTTCTTGCTTCTTTATAAAAATTGTAAAAAAATTCTTTTACAAAATATTTCTTATTATTAATAAAATTACAAATTATTTTATAATTTTAAACATATTTTAAGAAATGAATAACTACAATAAAGAATGTGTTAAATTTGATGAATTTGATAGTCTCGTTACTTCTCTAAATCCTCCATATTTGTTTCAAAATATATGAAATTACTTATTTCTTTCATATTCATAAAGCTTTGTGATGTATTCTAGCACACATATGCAACATATTGAAGTGGTTTAGCAGAGTTTGTATCTAACGTACCACATTCAATGAATGTGTAAATCTCTACATTTATCCGTGAGTTATTTTAAGTTGAAAATCTTAACTACTAATTTGAAAAGATTACAATTAAGTAGATGTTAAAATAAATTTGGTATTTCTTTTTTTGAAATACCAAAATTTGTAGTGCCTGTTTGTTTCAGCTTTTAGATAGGAAAAAGCACTTTTTCCTATCACAAAAGCCATTTTAATTAAAAAAAGAGTGTTTGGTGATCAAATAAAAAAGCACTTTTAAGATAGAATTAACTTTTGAAAAAGCTAAAATATAACTTCTTTTAAAAGCCTCAATTTGAAGCTTTCTCCAAAAGCCAAAATTTTTGCTTATTCGGGAAGCTAAAATCGCGTCACTTCCGTATATAACATATTTTATTATTTGTTTCGTTTCGTTTCTTTGCTTTTTGTTCGTCCTTCTCCAAATTGTTTCCGTATAACAACTCTCGTAGTTTTCTTCCATCTTCTCCAAAACTCTTCCGCCGAATCAACTTACCGAAGGTTAGCTTTCTCTGAATAATTTTTCTGTGCCTCTTCTATAAACACAGACGTCGATGGTCTGCGTTTAAACTCAGACAATCACGTCTGTGTTTAACGCAGACCATCGTCTGCGTTTAAAACGCAGACGCAGACGGTCTGCGTTGTTACGCAGACGATTGGTCTGCGTAAAAACGCAGACTTGGTTTGCGTGAACGCAGACCAGTCGTCTGCATTAAACGCAGACCAAGTCTGCGTCCATGAACGCAGACCACTGGTCTGCGTTAAACGCAGACGAGTCTGCGTCCATGAACGCAGACATAGTCTGCGTTTAACGCAGACGTGGTCTGCGTGCATGCATGAACGCAGACGTGGTCTGCGTGCATGCATGAACGTAGACCAAGTCTGCGTGCATGCATGGATGGACGCAGTGGCGTTTATGCATTCCAAATTTTTTCATGGTCTGCGTTCATGCATGGATGGACGTAGTGGCGTTTATGCATTCCAAATTTTTTCATGATGATACTGTAGCAATGTTATATTTATGTTTGTACTGTTGAGTACATAAAAGATATATGATTTTAATGTTTATTATGTTTTTGTCTATATCATTTTAGTTATGCTTTAACGTTTTCTTATACAT
>JAOSBN010079431.1:0-12589 GCA_027563595.1 Erythroxylum suave | reverse complement strand
GAAATTGTTGCATTTCATAAAATGCATGCTCAGATAAAGGCATTGTGACTTGAGTTGCTAGTATGAAGCGCTTCCACATAGAGCTTTGCTCCGTGATTTTCTGATTTGACACGTAGAGCTATGCTCCGTGATTCTGTTTGATTGAACCCTATGGGCCAATATTTGTATAAGTTTGTGATAGGCACTCAGTCACAACAATAAGAAAGAATGTGAGTCTCATGCATATAAAATTATAAGATTGAAATTTATTGAATGATTTGCAAAGTTGAATGAGTGATAAATTGATGTGATGCATGAATTGAGTGAACCATCAATGATGGTTATCTTATTGAGTTCGCAAAACTCACCCAAAATTTGCAAATATTTTTCAAAGATTAGAAGAATACCTCATGAGGCAAACAAGAGTATACTTATTGCATGCAAGTGAGAGGTAGGGGTCGGGATCAATTGGCGTCTACACAATTGTTTTTATTAATTCTTTTGATTGTATGGAAGAATGTATTATGAGATTTTGTGGATTTTGAGTGCAATTAATATTTATGTAATTGAAAAAGTTTAGGATCGAAATAGGCCTGATTTCATTATTGATTTTTCCACAAATGTGTGCATTGTTTTAAAATGAAAAGATAAAGTTTTTTGTAAAGAGATTTGACTGACTGAGTACTCTAGCATGTCACCCTCGCGGGGCAAGTTCTCGGACATCACAAAGGATGTCGGATACGTATCTTGTGTGAGTAGGGTGCTACATTGTTAACTTTAATAACCTAATTTAGGAAGGCATAGAGGTTGTGAAATTATGAAATAAAATTAAAAGAACGAATTGCATAGAATGGATATAAACCTTTTAAAGATAACCTAGGATTTACACTTGATCCAATTTCAAGCTTAAATTCTTAAACTTCCCATTAATATAATCTGCAACTTTATTCTCTTGTCAATCAAATTAATAACTATCAATTTAATAATTCTCACATTCATAAACTAACAATTACTAACTGTTCGACGTTACGAATTAAGCAATCCTTAGAACTTATGTTGCTAATTCATTCTTTGGGTAATTGATTGTTTAGTTCCAATATCAAGTTTCATCTTTAGATTCTTCACTCAATATCTTAAAAACTAACAGATGGCCAATCTATTAACCTAGCATTCAACACAACATAGTTAATCTAGGCAAGTATATTAACGGAAATTATTAACTCAACATATTATCTAAGTGAAAATGTTTAGCTCATCCCTTAGATATATATTTATCAAGATAAATGCCTTAGGTAAGAATAATTTAGCTCATCATCAAAGTGAAAATAATACTCATATCAATTAAATTCAAACTAGTAAATTCCATTGTATCAAAAAGAAATTGAAATAAGAAAAGTATAGAAACCTAAAAGAATTGAGAACAAAGGAACCCTTAAATGATGACTAGGAAAGAAACTCTCATTCGCTTTCTATGGCTCTCAATTAATGTTGATGACAAAACTCCTTTAATTCTCCCTCTGTACCTCTCTTTCCATCCCAGTACTTCTCTCCTCTTTCTGACCTCTACTCAATCTTCTTTTGGTTACTATCTCTTCTATAAGTTGTAGCTCCACCTCCTAGCTTTCTAACGGATCTTCTTTTGCTTAAAACAAAGTTTCATAACTAAATTTATGGGCCAAAAAATAATGGAAGGTTGGACTAGGTCAGGACAAATTACTTAACTCATTCTAGCCTTTTTAAGGCTTAAAATAGCACATTTAGGTCTCATTTTTTATATAGGAATTATGTCCTAGGGTGTTGACTTGAATTTGAGCTTTTGAATCACCGCATTTTGATATCATAAGCCTTAGATATGTCCATATAAATCTCTAGTGATTAGGCTGCCAATTCTGTAGAAATAAGTTTTACTTTGAACAAACAGTTGTTGGTCCAAACGAATTTGAACAGCTACACATCTGGACTTCCTTAAAATTCTTTTCCTCATGTCCTTAAAGCTCAACCTAAACATGAAAACCTAACAATAATCTTGAATGAAATTGAATAAATTAAATTAAATTATATAATGAAATCTTAGTGGAACTATTAAATTAGTATTTCAATTAAACATTTTCAAAACATTAGGGTTCATTTTAATGTTTTGAAACATTTGAGTTTAAATTGAATTTCGATGAAAACGTTAAGATTTTAATTTGACCCTTTTTACCTAAATCAATAATATAGTAAAATTCTTTTCATATTGTGTAATGCACAATTCAATACTTATAAAAAGCTTAAAGAAAAAATTCAAATAAGTTAAGAGTTACTACCATTTATACTCCAATACAAATGCAAATGATTTTCAAAATATTAATTATATATAACATTAATTTAAACAATGAATATGGTATATAGATACATAAATATTAAATTCAAAGAAGTTAAACTTTTTTATATCATTTAGCCACCTATTAAAAGCATGGATGAAATTAAAATTATTTTTATGTAATTATTATATGAATAAGAATACTTGGAAAAATATTGTTTCCTTTGCCATATTGTAAATATATTTCAATTTTAGTGAAACTATCTTATTTTAATTATTATATATATATAGATTATGTATTGTTAATGTATTTTATATAAAAAATAATTTCAAAAACATATTCTTATATTGCCTCAATCAACATTTCATTAAATTTTTTTAAATATGATATTTTCATGGTTCCAAATGAAGTTTTTTTGAAAAATTAAATAAAATAGATTAAGAGAATAATATAAGGGAGATGCAACTCAAGCTTGTGACACTTTAAATGATAAAGGCTTTCAACAAGTAGTCTTGCAAAATATTACAATGAAGTTAGTTAACTAACATCATGTAAGGAGGATCCATTTACATCTAACTGGAAGTGCTTGTATCATTTGAATGTCAATCAGAAGGTCATAATTAGTGATAGCCTTAGCTTAAAGGACTTAGGCCTCAAGTTAGCAAGGTTTTAAAATTGTAAATGGGAAGGATGCTTTGGCTTAAAAATTACTCTCGAATAAAGGTAATCAATTCTTTTAACACTTCAGTTTGGTGTTTTGCTTGGCTTTAAAAAACTATTTAATTTCTTTTTTTCAATAAAAAATATACTAGACTCCCAATTTTTATTTTAAAGGTGATAACACCCACTTTATATACAAACTAATCCCTGTGTTTAGAAAACATAAGTTTTAGTTTTGTTTAGAATTTTCCTTATGAAAGCATATATATGGAGTATAACTTTAGTTGTTAACCATATTGTAAAGGCAACTTTAAGTTTAAAATGAAAGAACCAAACAAATTTGGACTAAGATACCCTAGGGGATTAGTTAATAAACTTGTTCATAATGAATTGGAGTAGTTTCCATCTTTGTTGAAGCTCTATAAAACCTTATGACTTCTCTTTAGAAAAATTTGAGTATTTAGAATCATATTAATTAGAGGGCTTTTCGGAATTGTTTCAAACAAGTTGAGACTTTTTTGTTAAGACTTCACTAATAGTTACATCTTTAGGAATTATACTGTGTAACATATTATGTTCAGGGATATTCCTTAATATATTAACTTCAAGTTAGCTACCAAACTAGAATTTTTTGTTTGCTCCATCCCCGGTTGTATATTAAATTGCCCCTAATTAGTTCCCTGTCTTTGAGGATTTGTAATAAAGACTATCGAACTATGGTTCTTGGGATGAAGGACCAAAAGTGAACTTTATGTATATAGTATTCATTCACCCCAGCTAACTCATAGAGCTTGTTTATCTTAAGATATCCTCCAGTGCCTTTTGATTAGCAAAATTCTATTAGTTAATCTTATATGTGTGATACGTAAGCCTTTTTATTTCTCAAGCAAAGGAGAGCTCCTTCTATTTAACCTTGGCTAGAGCTGGCTTATTAGGGTCTCCTAGCTATAGGAAATGTCTTATCATCCTCTCAATAGTTTGATAATGAAATTGGAAATGAAAGATAGGCTAACTAGTATATTTATAGACTACCAATTATTAAGTTTGATAGTGAAATTGGAAATGAAAGATAGGCTAACTAGTATATTTATAAACTACCAATTATTGAGTTTAATAGTTGAACATAACCATCATTCATTTCACCAATTATAGCACCAAGTTTCTAAGTATTATAAGGAGTGAAATAAGATCAATTTGTTCTTATCTTTATTAATCTTCAATTCTGAAAGTTTTTTGAAGAGATTCATTGTAGTCAAAAGGAAGCACAAAGAGTTGACATCTACCTAGGAAAAACATGACGATGTCATCAATAAAAAGTATACTGGTAATTTCATTTTCTGACATTTGGTATGATGTTTGAATGTGGGATGATTGCTAGAATTTAGCTTTATAAGCCTTATAAATACTTCCATTCCCAAAAATAATAGATATGGAGACATAGGGTCTCTTTGCCACAAACCCTTAGCTATCTTGAATAACTTTGTAAGTTCCCTATTAATCAAAGCACTAAAAGATATTGATGTCATACATTCCTCCACCCATCCCATGATAACTTCAGGAAATCCAAAAACCCTTATAGTGTTAATAAGAAGTTCCAATCTATAGATTTTAATGCCTTTTTCATATCAATCTTTATAGTAAAATTTGTGAGAAATTGTTTCTTTAGGTGGCCTCTGAGTAATTCTTATGCCAACAATATGTTATCTGCTATTTGACTAAACATGAAATATTCCTGATTTCCATAAATGAGTAAGGGGAATTGATCTTTAAAATCTAGTAATTCAGTTTATAATTTTCCTTTAACTTTTTTTCACCCTAAATAAAAGATTTGGTAGTGTAGTATAAGGCATATTATTTTTAGAAGATCATATTTTCAAAAAGCTAACTTTTGACATATATTATACATTGTAGGATTTGTGAGATTATGGCCTCTCTTTGTTAAAAACATGAACGTGAACATGATATTATCTTCCCCATTTTTACTGTTGATAAAGCTTAAGAGGAAGGCGTGGCGTCATCAAAGCTTCGAGAGGTTTTGCTTTGAATAGGGCAATACTTAAGCCTGCAGTCATGTCAACCTGTTAATCTGATGGTCTGTGGAAGTTAAATGCTTAAAGTAACCTTGCAAGCACCAGTGACATCTCTTGCATTGCTAGGTGGATTCCAGGACAAGACCATCTTTCTAAGAGAAATGGAAGAAACTCAAAATGCTGACCATAAACATTAACATCTGCATTTGTTGTCAAAAATCTCCCAGGCATGAACTCCTTAGGATTTGAGCAGAACTTTGGGTTTGTTTGCACCTTCAATAAGTTAGGAAATAGGTGAGTCCCTTTTGGGATAAAATGCCCACCAAGGTAACAATCTTCTATAGATTCATGCAGCATTCCCACTAGAGCAGGTGGGTACAATCGTAAGGTTTCCTTGAAGATGGCTTGAATGTACAACAAATTCTCAATGTCAAATTCGTTCACCAATCGATCTTTACCAATTTTTTGATCAAGCTCTTCTTGGGCACGCTCCAATACATCTTTATTATTTAACAAGTTGCTGAAGGTCCATGTCAGAGCCATAGATGATGTGTTTGTGCTCGCATAACAGCATGATTTAAATTATGTTATGTTGGTTTCCACTGGATCAAGATTAATGAAAAAAAATTATTATATGATTAATAAAATAATTTGAAGAATTAAAAGAGTTTAATATCAATAATTCAAATTATGTTTAATTTATTAAATAATTTCGAAATATGCAATAAAATTATAATAAAATATTATAACATTTTTTTTAGTTTGAGATAAATTATTAATTGTATCAAAACTAATAAAAGAAAAATATAATTAATAAAATAACTAAAGACTTAAAGAGATTGACGTCCCTTTAATAATTTTAAAGATCCAAATTATGTTCAGTTTATTAAAATAATTCTTGAATATGCATTGAAGTTATTACAAAATAATTAAATGCTTAATATTATAAGACACTATACAGGAAAGTTAAAAAAATATTCACAACTTGTTAATTCTACTCAACTCAGGTTATAACTAATGTTTTGTAATTAGAAAATTGTAACCATGTATTTTTTTCATGAATAATATATCTATGAAAGATATTAAGTTAATTTTATTAAAAAGATATTTTAAGATTATACATCCTTAAAATTTAGAACAAAATTTTCCTTTTAAATATTCAAATGTTTTGATTCAAATTAAATTGAATAATGAATTAAATTGAGTTTTCTTTTCTCGATTATTTTTAGTTCAATTTTCTGTTGACTATTAGTTTAATTTCAAAGCATTTATAAATTTAAGGTACACTCTATCCAACCAATGAAATATAACTTACCCATATTGTTGCCTTGATAATGGTATCTTTTTTATGGCCATAGGTGGTGTCATCCTCAATGGTAGAAAGCATGACATCGATGATATCTTTCTCTGAATCACTACTCTTCGACTTGTATTCTTCAATCCATTTCTCTACAATTGTGTCCAATTTCTGAGCGATCTGCGTCATGCGTTTAATCGCTCCTCCAAAATCAAACCGGTCTAAGAAAGGAATGAGATCACCAGGAACTGGTCTGCGTACTTCTTCCATGAATTCCCTGATAGTTTTACGCACGTGTATCGTCATTATCTTGGTTGCCAACATTTCTGTCGACGTTCCTCTTGAAGAATCTCTGCCTTGATATCACTAAAGTAATGACATTGAAGGTTAATTCTTCAAGCCAGTCACTCATAAAAATCTTAACCGGACGATGCTCTTTCCTCTTACACATCAAAAACATGTCGTCAATCAAGTGGTTAACCTCGGACACCTCATAATGCCTTAGTGATTTGAGCCTGTTGATGGAGAGAAGCTCCACCGCAGCCAGCTGACATAACTCTCGCCAATATATTCCATATGGTGCGAAACCGAATCCCGATGAATTGTAATCGAAGTACTTGGCTTGAGATGTTTTTGGGCGTGAAGCGAAACTTATGTCACATTTAGTGAACCACTTCTTAAGTAACTCATTACGGCTTACTACTACTGTTGGGTATACTCCCATCCTGATCGAGAAGATGGGACCATAGTTATCCGCCATGGACAAAAAGTAATCAGATGGGTTTTTGTTTCCAGCAAGTTGATGAAGATGACCTATAATTGGTAAGCCACCTGGGACTTCTGGTACAAGATTGCGCCTTTCGGTTTTCCCATGATTGTACTTTTTGGACCACCATAGAGTACACAAGAGCATGAATACCAGAGCCCCGAAAATTTGTAATAGATGTGATGATGAAGAGTAATCCATGAGATGGAAAAAAAGTAGAGAAGTGTTGTTATGAGTTGAGGAGTTCATGGGAGGCACTGAAGATCCTGGTACCACTTATATACTGACACTACCAGGTAACAGTGAGTAGAAGGGCCAATGGTGCAAGCTGATCCTCAATATTTCACAAAACGAAAAAGCTTTGCCTTGCCAGTCTTTTGTTGCAGTTGGACACTGACAGAGACGGTGTTCTCATTTTTCAAAACATTAGATCAGTTTAATTCTCAACCGATGAGGACGAAACAGAGAGGCGAACTGTTCTCAAAGACTGATGATTTTTCATGTATTTCTCAAATACTTGTTAAAAAATATGAACCATAACCCTTGCCCAATCGGACTGAATATTTCGGTTGAATCAGTTGCTGTAAACTCAAGCATTCAGAGAAAGTCGTAAGCACATGCCAAGGAAGAAAAAGATATGGCTTGGTCAACCATCTTTCTTCCTTGGTGCTCCTACGGCAGCACCGTTGAATTATTTAACCACCCATTTACCCTCAATTATGATTGATGCTTCAAAGTTTAGGGACTCTTATTCGAGACTTGTGACTGTTCAAATTTGCGAGTGTACTCGCCAATAGTTTCATAACCTCGCTAAGGATAATTATTGATATCATTATCTAGATAGTGTCAGCCAGGATAAAATCCTTAATCATCGTGATTAAGCTTCAATTATCGTGATAAGGATCGAGATCTAATTAGAGGATAATTATAGGAATCTAATTATTTAGTTTCTATCTTTGTAATATTCTTTTGCTATATTTGTGAGTCAAATTGTGTATATAATATTGTATACATCCTCGTATGAAAATCATTGAAGTGAATACAAATTAATTCCTTCTAGCAAACTCTGTCTCCGTATGGTATCAGAGAGCATAATGGAGCATAGAGAATCTCTCGAAAACAAACTCATTGATTCTTCTGAATCAAAATCGAATACTAGAGCTTCTTTCCAATCACCCTCCATCATTATCCAACAAGATGCATCTGTTTTTCCCATAAACATAATACTTGATTAATCAAACTACCCATTATAGTCACAGCTTATGGAAATGCATATTGGAGCTCAAAATAAAATCAGTTTTCTAACCAGTGAAATCGTAAAGCCATCACCAACTGACGTGGGCTATTCAACGTGGACAATAGAGAATAGCAATAGACTCCATGAGTCCTTCCCTTATGCAACAATTTATTCGGCTACCCACAGCCAAAGACATATGGGGAAGCTGTTGAAAAAAGGATTTATGATGGCTCAGATAAGACTCACTTGTTTGAATTGAACCAAAAATCCTTCACCACAACACAAAATGGCCAACCTCTATCCACCTATTATAATGAATTGATGGAAATCTTTCAAGAAATTGACCAACAAACAACTGTACTAGGAGAGAAGTTATTGAAATTGTAACCATGCACTCTATGATGGCAAGATTGCGAGTTCACATCTTCTTAAGTGGACTTGATGCTGAATTTGATCAGGTTCATGGTGAGGTTCTGCGAAAAGATCCAAAACTAGATCTGCAAAGTACATATGCATATATTCGACCTGAGGCACAACAAAGGCATATTATGGGAGGCTATAAACTTGTTCCTAAAAGCTCCGCATGATAGATTTATTCATGCCAAAATTAAAGAATCATGTAATGTAATTGATAAATCAATTTACGTACCTGTGGAAGACATATTGAATAGGAATATTAGCAGCTCGATCTTCCTCTCCTTGCTCCTAAAAAATTCCAGCAATCAATGGGGCAAGCTAGAAAACAATATATATAGAGAGGAGAGGGGACCTAGCCTATATATATATATATATTTTGTGCCGTCCCATTAACGACCTAAAACCTTAATTAGGGTTTTAAGTAAATCGGCCCGCATACTTATATTACCACATTAAACCAAAAAAGCCCGCAAGGTATCCAAAAGCCCAGGTGATCACTAAATGTATATTGGGCCCAAACGTAGTATCATTGCGAACCATACGTCTAACCCGTAAACTTTGCAATCAAATGAAAAGCCCACATATGTGGAATTATTCTAACATTCTCCCACTTGGACAAATATTTGATTGCTACAAAAATTTAACATCCGGGATAGACTACATAGGTGGCCATACATGTATAGCTCCAATGATAGTACCTTACGCAATATGATCCGGTCCAATAAGAATGTCAACATCAAGAAAATCATTACACCATTAAAACGATGTAGAACTATTCCACAGCTACAAATGTCAACATCCTTATCGACATGGATCCCCATCCTCCAACCAATGTGGTAGTATGCAATATGAACTTAGCACCAAATGTGATCAAAATGTGCTAATTCATATCAGTCCTCAAAATGCTTCGAAACAAATGAAGCCACATGTCTCCAAAAGAGACTCATCTTATGTCTTTATCTGTTATATCTCGAGATAACAATATCATAATAATAAGACATAAGTCAAATGCATGCTTAAAATAATGTATGGTTAGGGAAAATATATTTTATTATTGGAAAGGGCTGTACCCGAAAACATATGGGTTGCCTACGTACCCCGTCAAGGGATCAAGCCAAAAACGTAGTTCTTATTACATAGATAACTCCCACTAACCAAAAACATCAAATGTTTCCACAATACCCATATTAGCAACATGTGTCTTAAAAATTGTTGGAGCAAGTCCCTTAGTCAAAGGATCTGCAATCATGGCCTCTGTATTGATGTGCTCTATTTTCATCTGCCCTTCCTTAACTATGTCTCTAACTACCAAATATTTGATGTCAATATGTTTTGACCCCACTAGAATTTTTATTATTCTTTGAAAAGAACACTGCTGCATTGTTATCACAATAAATAGTGATTGGCCTTGAGATGGAATCAACAACTTTTAACCCATAAATAAAATTCTTTAACCAAACAGCTTGAATAGTAGCTCCATAACATGCCACAAATTCAGCTTGCATAGTAGAAGAAGCCACCAGAGTCTGCTTAACACTTCTCCAAGAAATAGCACCACCAGCTAACATAAAAATGTATCTTGATGTTGATTTCAAATCATCTTGACATCCGGCAAAATCAGAATCAGAGTATCCTACCACCTCAAGATGATTTGAACGCTGGAAGGTAAGCATGTAACTTTCAGTTTTCTTCAAATATCTCATAACTTTCTTAGCTGCTTTCCAATGCTCGTGCCCTGGATTAGACTGAAATCTGCTAAGAACACTGACTGCATAGGCTATATCTAGTCTAGTGCAAACCTGAGTATACATCAAGCTCCCTACTACACTAGCATACGGTATCATCTTCATAGATTCTCTCTCGAGCTCATTCCTTGGACATTGAGTTTTGTTAAATTTATCCCCTTTTACAATAGGTACATCACCAGGTGCACAATTTTGCATATTAAACCTTTCTAAAACACGTTGTATGTAAGCCTTCTGAGAGAGTCCCAACAAACCGTGATTTCCATCACGATATATTTCAATTCCAAGTACATAGGAAGCTTCTCCAAGATCTTTCATCTCAAAATTAGCAGCTAACATTTTCTTTGTCTCATGAAACAACCCTAAGTCACTGCTAGCAAGTAAAATGTCATCAACATATAGGACCAGAAAAATAAAATTTCTCCCACTGGTCCTGAGATAGATGCATTGATCAACTATATTTTCAACGAAACCAAAAGAAGCTACAACCTCGTTGAACTTCAAATACCACTGACGTGATGCTTGCTTCAGTCCATATAAGGATTTGTGTAACTTGCATACTAAGTTCTCTTTTCCCTTTACAACAAAACCTTCAGGTTGTCTCATGTAAACCCTTTCAGACAAATCTCCATTTAGAAAAGTTGTCTTAACATCCATCTGATGAAGCTCCAAATCATAGTGTGCCACAAGAGCCATAATAATTCGAAAAGAATCTTTGGACGAAACAGGCGAGAAGGTCTCAGTATAGTCAATACCCTCTCGTTGAGTAAACCCTTTTGCAACTAGTCTCGCCTTCTTTCGTTCAACATTTCCTTTTGAATCTAATTTACTTTTGAAGATCCACTTATTGTCTATAGTCTTAGCATCCGGTGGAAGTTCAACTAGTTCCCAAACTTTATTCTGTTCCATAGAACTCATTTCACCTTCCATAGCATTTATCCATTTTTCTGAATCAGGACCTGTCAATGCTTGCTTAAAGGTAACAGGATCAACAATATGTCCAATATTAAAATCACTCTCTAGTAAATAAGTGATGTAATCATTTGGCAATGCAGACCTCCTTTCCCTTTGTGATCTTTTGACTTATGGCTCAGAAACTGACTCAATCGAGGTTAGAAGAGGAACTGGAAGTACATCTTGGTGTCTAGGTTCTTCATCAATAGTTTCAACTAGCTGAGATATAACTCTTTCCTGTATAACGGGAACTGGAACAATAACTTGATTTGGTTCAACAAAAATTTCCTTTAAAGTAGAACTCCCACTATCACCAAAATCATTTTCCAAAAATTTTGCAGTAATTGATTCAACAATCCTGGTGCCTCGGTTTGGACAGTAGAATTTATATCCTTTTGATCTATCTGGACACCCAATAAAGTAACCAGGAGTGAATTTTGGGTCTAATTTCTTTTCAAAAGGATTATAAATTCTAACCTCAGCTGGACAACCCCAAACTCTGAAATGAGCCAAACTAGGCCTAAGTCCTGTCCATAATTCAAAAGGTGTCTTTGTGACAGCTTTACTTGGCACTCTGTTCAAAATATACATGGCAGTTTTCAAAGCTTAACCCCATAAATATTCTGGCAAATTTGTTTTACTCATCATACTTCTGACCATATCCTTTAGAGTTCGATTACGTCTTTCATAAATGCCATTTTGCTCAGGTGTGCCTGGCATGGTATATTGAGGCACGATTCCATAACCTTGTAAAAACCTTGCAAAATCACCTATATTTTGACCAGACTCATCATATTTTCCATAGTACTCACCATCACGGTCAGATCTTACAACTTTGATACTTTTTCCACATTGTTTCTCTACTTCAAGTTTGAAGATCTTAAATTTCTCTAGCGCATGTGATTTATCATTAATTAAGTACACATATACGTATCACGAGAAATCATCAATAAAAGTTATGAAATACTTGTTCCCACATATTGTAGAGGATAAGGGTCTACTAATATCGGTATAAATTAAGTCCAAAATTCCATTACTCCTAGTGGAACCTTTTCTAGTGGACTTAGTTAGTTTTCCTCTTATACAATCCACACAAGTATCAAAATCAGAGAAGTCTAGAGATGGAAGTATCTCAATTTTCACCAATCTTTCCATCCTATCCCTTGAAATATGACCCAAACGCTTATGCCACAACATAGAA
>JAOSBN010079401.1:0-12592 GCA_027563595.1 Erythroxylum suave | reverse complement strand
TCAAATTTATTCACAAACACATTTCTTAACACTTATACCGGGAAATGTCATGAATGCATGTACAATCATTACATGTGAAATATTTCACTATTCTCATGCATATATGAATGCATGAACATAGCCAAATAATTTTTAAAACACTCCTAGCTCGTTCCAAATTACTATTTTACCCTTCCCATCGATGATGGGATGTTACATTCAACAACTTGAGCAAACTATGCTCGAGCTTGCTTCTTCTGGTTTGACAAGCAAACCTTTTCAATATGGCCAAACCATTTGTAGGTCTTGCATTGAGCATTTAGTTTGAAGCGAAGCAACATAAATTTCCTAAGTGATTTGTCTTTTGACAGTGTGGACAGGGAGGAAATTTATCTTTGCTAAACTTCCCCTATTGTTCTATTCAACTTTCTCCTTATCTTTCCTGCCATAAGAAAATCTCTTGGAGCCACTTGGCTTGAATTTTTGAGCAGCTGCATATGCTTCTTCACTTGAATTCTCGTTCTCATGAAATGCTTTTCTTTGTTCCACAGCTTGCAATGCACTTACAAGTTCTGTGACTGTGATCTTCTCCTTGTCACAATTGTCTTCCAAGGAGGAAATTTTGGATTCAAACCTCTCTGGAAGTGTCACCATGATTCTCTTCTCTTCAAGTTGTTCCCCAAGTAACCTTATCTCATTGACAGTCTTCATAATTCTGTCAATATAATCTTTAATTTTGTCTAACTCCTTCATGTAGTGCATTTCAAACTCTTTCCTTAGATTGAGTATCCGCATTTTCCTTGTTTTATCACTGCCTTGGAAGTCTTGCTTCAATCTTTCCCAAGCATCTTTGGTAAATTCACAAGCCATGATCACGGTGAAAACAAAATTGCTTAGTAGTTTCTTTAGCATGATGTTTGAGATGGTTTACTGTGGGATTGTTGGGAAGATGATTCACTTCCTTACCCTCAACATAATCCCAAAGATCAAAGGATCTCAGGTATGTCTTTATCTTCGTAGCCCAAATTTGGTAGTTTTGGCCATTGAAGACTAGTGGTGCAGTGTTTAAAGGTGTGGAAGTCATTGGTTAAGATTTTCGAAGAAGCTAAAGTGAGCGAGTGAGGTTAAGTGTTTATGGTTGTTTTCTTTGAATCATATGTTCCTTACAAAATCAAGGATGCTCTTATACCACATAAAGAAATGCAAAGAACGTTAATGTAAAGAGCTTGTGATCCGAAATGAGAATTGGGACATGAAAATGAAGCTCTATTGCTTCTTCTATTACGTTCAAAAATATATCTCAACCATGTAATTATACAACATACTGCAATTCAAAAAAGTAATGATTACAGAAAAGGACAAACATGGTTTGCACTGTCATTATAGCTAGTACAGGTAAACACTCTGCAACTTCCACTAATACAAGCAAAGCACACCTAATACAAAATAAGCTAACCACTCCATTACAATTGAACTTAAACCTTACAACAACACTAAATCAAGCTACATTCCAACACGCAATAAGGTATCTACTTCAATTGCAAAAATATGATTTGAAGACGAGCCACTGGTTGAAGTATTGAGGAGTCCCAAGTATTGAGATGCCACAGATCCTTTGAACTTCGTAGATGGAGACATAGCATAAGCTATTCCATGGCCGGCTTGTGTTGGCAACTCCGGTAATATGGCGAGCACAAAGGTGGTAGAAAATAAGAGACTTGGGGTTATTAGGTGTTACTAGTATTTTTTAGACCTGGACAAATTTAAAAAAGGCGTTATTTTACCTTATTTTTTGGACTCTCATATAAAATTAAAGAAAAGGTATGTCTTTTTTATTATTCTTTAAGAGCTAAAAAGTAGGTCTTATTTTATTATATTTTTTTTATGAGAGTATAAAGATGCCTTGAGTGAGTGCCCCGAAAGCCTTTACCCAGGGTGGCCCTGAGAGTTATTTTTGGCTAAAGTTTTCGAGAAGTTCATTACAAAAGGAAAGAAAGCTCGACCAAAAGCTCGACCAAGTTTCTATTTTGACGTGTTAGTCGACCCTAAAACACCATTGGGGGTGGATTTCTGCAACGCCATTGGGAAGAATATTGGCTTCATTGAAGCTACTGGTGGCATGATCGGTTTAACGGAATAAGTATTCTATTCCGTGCATATTCCTACCATATTAGTTAAGGCTGTGTTCAGTTAGAAACAATTCTCAAAATAACTAATCATAAGAATAGATGCTTTTTTTTCTCTTCAAAAAAAGAATAGAGAATAGGTAAAAACGATCCCTATCTATCTTTATAAAGTAATTATGTTAAATACAATTTTATCTTTTTCACGTTTCTTCTTCGTGAGCCTCCCGAAACTTCTTCCACATCTTCCACTTCTTCAATCTCGTGATTCTCTTCTCCAGAAACTTCACTCTCTATTGAATTCAACCCAACCTTCTACCATCTGTCTTCTCTTCTAGGTAAGTTATTCCTGTTGTTTCGATTGGGTGATGGGCTTTTGTTGATGGGTTTCGATTGGGCGAGGGGTTTTGATGATGGAGTTATGTTTCGATTGGGTGAGGGGTTCGGTTTTGATGGGTTTTCACTAAAGCTTCGGGGTACAAGTTTAGTATCAAGAGAAATGGGACTCATTTGGTACGTTTTCATTTCTCGCTATTTGTAGTAGAAGGTTTTAATTTGTTGACCGCTAGGTTTAGTGTTGCATTTGATGGGTACACGATACTGAGTGATTTTAGTACCCAAATTCTTGTATTCAAAGAGTATATACTAAAAGTAGATAGTGAAATGGTGGAGATTCTGTTTAGTCCTGAGGTTGATGAAGGTTATGCGTTTGTTAGTGGAATTGAGCTATTTTCAGCTCCTGGGGACCTTATTATAGATCAAGGAGCTAGGTTGGTTACGGAAAATGGAATTGAAGATATTAGGAATGTTACATCTAATGTTCTTGAGACAATTCATAGGATTAATGTTGGAGTTTCAACTTTGAAACCTTTCAATGACACGTCGTGGAGAACTTAGATTCCTGATGATGATTTTCTTGTTATAAAATCTGCTGCCAAGCGTGTTGCGACTACAAATTCTCCTAATTACTAGAGCGGTGGTGTGACCATAGAAATTGCCCCTGACAATGTCTCCATGACGGCCCAGGAGATGAATAGGGACAACATCAACCCTAATGCAAGATTCATAGTCACCTGAAAATTCCCAGTTGGTGGTTTGGGTGGCAGTTCGCATTTTGTTCGGCTCCATTTCTGTGAAATAGTTAGCAATTCACTTAATCAGTTGTACTTTGACGTGTTTATAAACAACAACACAGCATATAAAGATGTTGATTTGTTGGCACTGACATTCCACTTGCTCTCATCTCCTGTTTATATAGACTTTGTTGCTGATTCTGATGATTCAGGATCCATAATTGTAAGTATTGGACCTTCAGACCTTAGTAGTACAGTGAAAATCAATGCTATCTTGAATGGGGTGGAGATAATGAAGATGGTTCCAGCTTCACAAAAGGGTTGTAAGAGAAAAAGTATTTGGATTATTGTTGGTTCAATCCTTGGAGATATAGTTGTATTGTCATTGGTTCTACTTGTCTTGTTTGCAAGTACATGCAAGAAAAAGAAGAAGAAGCAGTCAAAAACAAGGCCTTTGACTAGTGGTGCTATGATGAGTGGCCTTCAGGAGGCAGTACGTATAATTGACATATTAACTAGTGGAATTGATTACGCTGCATAAGTGGAGGCAATGGACGCTGCACAGAAACAATCAGAACATGAAAGCGATGAAGTTATGGACATAACAAGGAGGCTTGATGCGGTTGAGCTTTCCAATGAATTGTACAAGAACTCTTTGGATCGTGCCCGCAATTTGACCAGAGAAGCTTTACTAAAGGACTTGTTCTTCAGTGTGAAAAGTATTGCTCGGCAAGAAATAAACAAGGTTCTGTTGCACTGTTAAATCATGAATGAGGTTTATGAATCTGTTGCCATTGTTGTTTCTTGTTCTGGAAAATTTTTTGGCAAGATGCATAAAAGTCTGAGCTTACTGTTTTATTGGTTTACAAAAAGATTTGAATATGGTGTTCTACAGATGATCTGAATCTTCAGATATCAAACTTAGATTGCTTTATTGAAATTGCTTTAGCAGTTTGCTGGAAATCAATGTTTCTGGTTGGTGGAGGGAAGGTAGACCTTTTGCATCAATGTTTATGGCTAGTGGAGGGAATGTAGACCTTTTGCTTTAATAGTTCTATTACCTCGGATCTGTTCCTTATGGTATAATGATTTTTATCTCAACTTTTAAGATGCTGTTAACGTATAGTGAGGAGAGTTTAAAGGAGCTTCTTTCCTGTAATATATCAATGGAATTATATTAAAGTTAAACGTAACAAGCTAACTAGAGTTTATGAGGTATATGAATTTATAGCTTGGGTGGTACAAGTTGAAGCTCCTTGTAAGAAAATTGGTTAATTGTCGGTCATACAACAGCCACTGAGGTTATGTAGTGTAAGTTGTATATAGGTGTACATTCAAGCGAAGACTATCAAGCTGTAAAGCTATAATAAAAACTGCCAAACCCTTTGACTACATAGGTAATACAAGTACCATTCAGGTTAGAGGAACTACCCAAACTATTTATTGGGAAATCATGAGCAACATATGCAAAACCCTTTATCGATATTTCAATAATATCATCCTATATAAACGAAAAAGCCTAACTTGGAAAATATCATGAGAAAAATTATTCAAGCATATGACGTTTGCTTTCAAGCTATAGATTTTTCATTAACTAACTAAGATGGTTTTATTCATAACTTATAGAGTGCTAAATAGGAAAATTTACCAAATGGTAATTTCTGAGCAATTGCAAGGAGGCTTACATAGCAATATTGAGATAAATATAAAGCAGCATATGAAAGCAGTCATTACAAATGGTAAGGAGTTAAGCATAGAAAATAAATAAGTTCAGGAGGAGAAGACTGAGAAAAAGGCTAAGGAGTAAGAGAAAGAAGGTGAGTATCCCAAGCTAGTGAAGGAGTTCAAGCCTATCATTTAGTACCCAGTGAAGTCGAAGAAGGATTGCATGGATGAGAAATTTGGTAAGTTTTTGGAACTCTTTAAACAACTTCATATTAATTTTGTAACACATCACTCTCATAAAGTGTATTTTTGAACATATTGATGACTTTTCGAGAACATACTCTATGAGGATGACATATTAGACAATCAGTCAAGTCATTGTAAATTTTTCAAACAACAAACATCTTTTCTGAAAACCAGTAATCATTTTCAGCCCATTTCATTTGTTAGACATATTCAGTCATGAATATAATTACATTTCATAATTCCCATATACATTGTACAATAGTTGCAGAAATACAATTCAAATACAAAAATCATTGAAGACGTGCAAATGCAAATTGGTCCCAACCACTAACTCCTGTCAGATTGCAGTGGCTATGCTCCAATTAGTTTAACTGGATATCCCCTAAACCCGAAAGACAATGTTGCAATTTTGATGAGTTTAGCGAACTCAGTGAGTGAACCATCCTCGATGTGTTCACTCATACCAAACACAGAACAATTCACCATTCACAGATAAGTCATATCACATATTGAACATCACTTCACATTTCATCATATTTCAAAAAATTCCATTGTGTTCACTACTTCACATTTCTATTTCAAGACAGTTTATACAATTCATTTCCATCAATCATATAGCACATGTCAAATTGCATATGCAACTGCTCATGAGATTCCACTCTCATTGTTAATTGTTAGTACTGAGTGCCTTTTTAACTGTCTCATATCTGTTGTAGATATTAGGCTCATTGATAGCTGTCCCGTATCTGTTGTGGATACTGAGCTTATTTTACTAGTGAGTTTATAGCTCTTTATACACATTTTTCTTTTTTATTGGACACTTCTGTCACAACTTCCTTTATCTGATTATGCATATCATGTAATGAAATGCATCAAATCACATATATCCATCAATCACTTTCATTTAGTATGCACATTCACTTTTCACATTTTCATTAGGCATAAGTCCAACATTCAACATATTTGTTGAGAACATTTATTTATGTCAAATTCACATTCAATCAGCACATTTCCAATTGTTCCCAATTGTCAAACCCCTCGAACCATAAATGTTCAAAATTATCAAATCATATAGGTATCAGTTCAATAATTAAAATTTTAGCAATTACAATCATTAGTAGTGAGGAACATCTAGGTTATTCACAGTATGCTCCAGATTAGCTATTGCCTTCATGATCTAGAAACATCTGGATGGTGATGTTCAATCTGGTGTATTTATATTCAAGCAATACACACGAATTTCACACGTTACTAATTTGATTAATCACATAAGTGTCAATCATACACATACGTATATGTGTTATATACTATGCGTGCTCAAATGACTATTTCTGGGTATGTAAAATTAAATTAAAAGTTTTGATCATTCTATCATTGTTACTTGGATATATTTATTTTACACTTAGGCTAATATCTCAAGTATACTTGATTACTTAAATTTCATAATTCATACATTCATCAATCACATAGTCTCCAATCCCTTTGCTAGCATTATAATAATCATATATATCCAATTTATCATTCATTCTTACTTAACTCACATTATTCATTTCCTTTGAACCACCTTGGCATTCCGAAGAACACTTTCGTTTCCATAACACTCATAATTTTCTAGGTTTTGTTTCACTGATATAAACCATCCATTTTTATTTATAACCTTATTTAACAACCTAAACATATATCAACTTGTTCAACCTCAGATTAGGTTCATTTCACACCTCATTCAAGTCTAAATGTACCATATGAAGGTACCTTAGCATTAGTTGGTTCAATAATTGCATAAAACTGAAATCACCATTTCCAGACCTTGCCCACGATCATGGGGTACCTTCCTACGATCTGACAAAAGCTAATGAATCTGTCCATAGAAATAGGATGAGTGCCACGATTGTGGACCACCCATTTTCTTTCACTTTTCTAGATTTTTAAACCTTTACTTAATTTGTCCAAAACATCTTACTTATAATCCATCATTTCTACTTCATTTTCTCTTTATTCTCACTTCCATTTTATCTCAAAACCATCCATCAAACAAATCACACATTATCGTTCATTAATCATACAAAAATAGAACATAACATATTCATTTCTTCATCAACGTATAACACTCTATAACTATCATTTCCATGATCAATCTATCTCATCACCATACACATTTCTATTTAAACAAACCATGAAGAACAATGTTTAACCTAATTGTTTAACTCCAAAGCTCTTCGTAAATCATCAAATAACCCTAGCTCCTCCACTTACAAGATCATCATCTTTTAAGGTAGAAAAGGCTGGGTTTTTTATCAACATGAAGAAGATGACAAAGTGTTGAAGAGGTAAGGTGAAGAATGATACAAAAGCTTGACATTGATGGTGAGGTTATGAGAGCATCGTGTATGAGAGAAGAAGAGATGAAGAAGATGAGAGTATTTTGTGAAAATGAAAGACAATTTAAAGATAAAGATGTTCTTTCAATAGGTGTAAATAATCGTGGGTTATAATGCATGGTAAATGCTAATGCCTTTTACTTATGCTACTACTTAACTCTTAATAATCGGTCCATTTGTCTCCCAATTTCTATAACAATTGCCACCCATTTTTCTATATTAGTTGTCAATTAATCTTAATGGCCCTTGTCATTTATTTCTATTACCATATGTCAATTTTTTCTACTGCCATTTGTCAATTGTCTTGCCACTTGTCATTTTTCCTAGTCCAAAAGTACACATTAATTCATAATTCTCTTAATCATAGCTATTAATTCCAAATTACTAATTATGATCCATCAATTCTTGTCATTGGTAAACTAAAGTAAAAGACACTAGAAATACTCATTTGTATCATGTAGCACCCCGCTCCCATTTGACACATGTTTGTACGCCCTTCGACGCATGTGCACATGCCCGACAGAAATGGCGTGCTAACTAATTCCCTTTCACTATATCGCATGGCATCATAATTAAAAATCATAAATATCACCATATCTAAAATCCAAATTTTCTTCATTTCATTTCATAAACCATCATTTACAATGTAGCATTATATCTATCGTCCAGGTTTACACAATATCAACCTATTAAAGCCCATAACTCTGTCTATAAGTATGCTACATACATGAGGATTAAAAAATAATAATAACTAATCCTTCAGTCCTAGCTGACCGACCTTTGAGCCATGTCCTCTATCAAAAAGTTGTACAAAATTTATTCTAAGCAATCTTGGAAGCTAAGTCGTCGCTCTCTCAAACCTGAAAAATGTCAACATTGCAATTTGGTTGAGTTTTACGAACTCAATTGAGTAATCATGGAACACATAATTTATGTCATCATATAATTCACATTATCTTAATTACCATCATGTAATATCATAAAGCATTTTGTTCACAATTGTCACATTTCAAAATCAATACAATTTATCATTTCATTGCTATCATGCAGAACATATTCATCGATAAGCATTCACAAATTTCATACTATAAAAATCCTCAAAACATTGCAATTGCTCAATTATTTATATCATATGTGTATGCAATTTTTATGAGACTCAATTTTATTTATTATGTTGTTGTGACCGAGTGCCTTTTTTACTATCCCATATCCGTTGTGGATATCGGACTCTATCATACTATCCCGTATCTATTATGGATACCGAGTTCTATCATACTAACTGAGATAGGCTCTAACCACGGATGTCTAAGCTTTAAGCTCTTTTTCATTAGCGACTTCAGTCACAATTGCTTTTATATTTCATGAATTCATGGAATAAATGCATTTCACATTTTCAATCTTCATATTCAGTATATTGCATTTGCATTCACATTTCTCTTTCACAATGATCTTCAGACTTGGTCCGACATTCAACATATAAGTTGTAACACATAGTCAATCATATTTACATTCAAGTAGCACTTCCAATACAACCCCAAATATAGAACTCCTCGGACAATCAATTATCCGAAATCAACACAATCACATTCACATAATAATTCAATATGGAATGTAAGCAACAATAATTTAATGTGAGACCATCTTAGGTTACTCATAAGTGCTCCCTTAAGCTAATTGCTGTGAAGTCCCAGTATTTTCTGGAAGTGGTCGCTCAACGTGCTCCTCAATGTGCAATCACATATATTTATATGTCACTCATGTGTATTTTCATGTAAATAATCAATCATAAACACATTTATGAATGCATCATGTATTATGCATGTTCAATGACAAATTCTCAGGTATGTTTCTTTAATGCACAAATCTTACTCATTTATACATCATGAATTGTATTTAGTTTGCAATTAGGTTTATGCCTTAAGTAAACCTAATCACTTTCCCTTCATCATTCATAAATTCATTAATCTTTTCTTAGTATTATACATTCACCAAAATTTTTCCAGCAGCATATACTCACGCATTCACCCAATTCTCATTCATAAAAACCCTATGTTCTTCAATACTCATTCATCCATACCTTATACACATTATTCATATCCTAGAGATCATAATTGCACTAAAAGAACTCATTTATTCCTTTAACATCAAAATTTCCAGATTTGAACTCGACCACATCCAAAACGAGCCCTTCTTTAAGCTATGACTTCAAATAACTATATAAACTTATCAAGATATCTTCCGGCCGAACTGTTTCACAAAAGCATTAATAAGAAATCAATAATAATTTTTCATGTTTTACACTTTGACTAATTCGAGCTCTAAAATCCCAAAAATTAGGAGATAATATAAGGTTCCTGTACATGGGTCTATCACAGGCAATATTAGAAAAAAGGTATAACTCAAGCTTTAGTCACTATTTTATCAAGCCACTTTCACAGAGGTCAAGCTAAGACATATATCTACAACTTTCATTCTTTGAGTTTCTTCAAATTCATGCCATAATAATATGTAAAATAGGTCAAAAAAGGAAGATGAAATTGAAACCGAAATTTCGACCTACAGCTCTCATTTTCCAGAATTTTTCTTAAGACATATTTTTGGGTCAATTTTTTTTGACCATTATGACCTAGAAAATGAGATGTTTAGGCAACACAGTGCTCTAATCAAATGTTCCTCTATGTATTAAGTTTCTAACGACATCAAGATCATGCATTTTGGTTTAGTATCATGCAAGTTATAATCAAATATTACAGACTGTTCTCATACCTTGACAGAACACAATTCTCAACTTCAAGCCAAATTTCAAGACTCTTAAGGATGGAGTTAAAAATGTAACCATACGTTTCTATTTTAATCTAAATCAAAATACATCTAACTTCTATATAGATTCATGTTTAGTAAAATCACTCCATATAACATATTCCAGCACACGTCTTCATCAACCTTACTTGCAATTCATTCCAATTCAAACATCATTCTCATACCATTTAGCATGTTATAAAACCTTGATTGTTACTAACCTTTTAGGCTTTCAATTCAGCTCAAACTTTACAATTAAATCAAGTCTCCATGCAAGGAAAATTCGTCACAAACTTAAGATGAAAACAGGTTGATTTTGGACAGCAACGTGAAGGTAACTTTAAGTTGATTTCTTGGCTATTTTATGTAAGATAAAAAGCTAGTTTTGGTGCAGCAATTTGGATAAGGTTCAGGAAAAATTTTAGAGAGAAGAAGGAGCAATTTTTGGTGGAGAAAGATGAGAGAATTAGCAGAAGCACTGCTGTTGGAACTTGCTCCATCATCATGCTAGGTGTCAACTTCTAAACTCACCACAAGTCTTAAGGCATGTAATACATTTGGCTAATTAATCACCTACAACTAATCCACTCATAATGCTTCCATTTGTCACCCTTTAATCAATCCACAAGTCACACATTAATTGCTCCATTTGTCACTCTATAATTAGTCTATTTGTCAATTAATTATTAATCCAATTGTCACTTACTTAACTATGCCAAATGTCACTCAATTTTAGGCTTAGTCATCCTAATTTTCCATGTCTCAATTGATCTTGCCACTAGGCATCTTTCCTAGTTCAAAAATATCCCAAATTTTCAGAAATTTCTGAAATGTCACTAAAAATGCTAAATCAATTTTAATACACACCAATTCAATTTTTAAGACAATTAATCCACAATTTACATTAAAATCACTTATAGCCGAAAAATGTCAATGAATGTATATACAAGTATTTTAATGAGCGTCACATTATACATGTGTAAGTGCATGCCATATGATGCATAAAATGCACTTCTAAATTCTTATTAAACTCTCATATATATTATCCTAACCCTAATCACAGGATAATGAGATGTTACATATCACATTTATTATGCTTAGTCATTTATTACATTTATCTTAGTTTCATACCCGCAGAGTATGTCCATTGAGTGCTATTTGTCTATTCCATAATTAATTTGTGTATGCTAATATTATGCATTTGAACATGATTATGAAATAATGTCCTAGATGTACCAATTTCATTCTATATAATACCCCTCATATGACTCATTAGTTTAACATTTAAATCTCCCAACAATTTGAGAGACGAGATGATACAAATTTACCTTTTGTTAATGCTCTTTTCTATATGCCTAAGTATGCTAAATTTATAAAGTAGCTACTATCAAACAAGAGGATGTTGAAGGAGCTATCCATGGTGAAACTAACTAAGGAGTGCTCGGCCATCACATAAAACAAATTACCCAAAAAGCTTAAGAATATAAGGAGTTTTACTATCCCTTATTCAATTGGTAGTTTATAGATTGGAAAGGCTTTAGTTGACTTAGGGGTTAGAATTAATTTGAGGCCTTATAAGTTTCATAAGAAATTAGGTTTAGAAGAATCAAAACAAATTAAGATAATTATCCAATTAGCTAATAGGTCATCTAAGCATCCTGGAGGTGTCATTGAGGATGTTTTGGTTAAAGTTGAAGATTTCATTTTCCCATATGATTTTTTCATATTAGATGTGGACGAGGACATCGAAGGACCTCTTATTTTAGGTCATCCCTTTTTAGCTACTACTAGGATAATAATTATGTAGGTAAAGGTAAATTAATGCTTAAAGTTATCTATTACTTTTAAGATATCCAATTCTTTAAGACATTCTCTTAAATAGGATGACACTTATTATTTTCTTGATGTAATTAATTTTGTAATCTTAAATGTTATAATAGAAATTATTAGTGATGTTCTAGTTGAGCTATATGTTATCTAATGAGAGGAGTTTAAACTCTAAAATAAAAATCTAGGTTAAGTTGTGTTAGGAAATCGGGTCGAGATCCAATCCCGACTGCAGTAGAATAGTTACGAAACTTTTTCGTGACTTTTGATTTCCTAGAAACCAAGATCTATTTAATTCTATAAAATGATTAACAAAAATCATAATAAAGTAGAAATTTAATTCGTACCTTATTCTGAAGCTTGATCTTCATCTTGTAGTATCCCTTGAACCGTTCCCAAAACCGATCTGTCTTAACCACCGTGGTAATGATTATAAATTATAATTCTAATTCATAATTAGAATTAGATAAATTAAAACTCCTTTTAATTTATCTTTAATTCT
>JAOSBN010079381.1:0-12593 GCA_027563595.1 Erythroxylum suave | reverse complement strand
AGGCCAGTGTTGCAAAGACAGGACCTTCTGATGTACGAGACGATGATATCGACATGTGTTAGATGATCACTCAGCAATTTGGACTTGATCAATGTGTAAAGATGTCCCTCCCCGCCACTGTTGGTAATCAGTTTCAGAGACATTGCGATCTCTTGCTAGGCAACGCGAACTTAGTGGACTGTTGTAGAAAGTTGCTTCTGTCAATGCAGTGAGGAGCAGAAAGAGGCCATCAAGGCACCTGCAGGCTCCCACGCCGCGCTCGTCTCAACAAGCTGCCACCAAAAACATCCGACATGTCACAAGTCGAGGGTACGACCTCTTGTCCGTGATGAATCTCAGGCGCCATCGTGGTAGGTATGCTTGATCAGTATCTGCACATGTATGTGTGTGGGCATCGAGGCCCAGATTGTGCACACAGGGGGCAGGGACATAGTGTCAAACTACGCTACCTGATACTCAAGGGCTGTTCGTCTGTCTCGTTGAGACCGAACATCTATAAAGCCCGAGGCATTTGAGGTGCGTAGCTCTCATTGTTGAGTTCGCGATAGGAAAATATAAAGGGCAGAGATATCAGTAGCAATCTAGATTCATATTGCTCAATTAGAATTCAGTACTCTGGGCATGTTTACCTAATCTCCGGCGGCTGAGGCGGTGCCAGGGCGGATTTACTGGGGATCGTGGAGGGAACTGCTGATCAATCCGCAAGCGCGTCAAGGTGCTACTGCCCCTATTCCAAGACTGTTGTACCTCACAGCAAAGAACGGCCAATGGCTGATCAATCATCTTCGCAACCGCGATCTCCATCTATCTGTGCGTGTTTAGACATTGGAATCTACGTTCGTCATACGCAAGAGGTGTCGATTGTCCAAGTGAGCTCTGCACCGTTCACCTCCCCTGCATCTGCCATTCCGCCCACCACGAAATTGGTGCTTTCCGCTTCGAGAGCCCCCATCTCTCCAGTTCTTTCTTCTCATCGTCGAACGTCTCGGTTGCCTCTCTCCATAATTCGAAATCGATGATAGAGCTATCAAAAAGTCAGACCGTAAGAAGAGTCTTACGATCCGGCACTTACCATTTCCTTGTCTCCTCCTCCCACAGAACATTCCTTAATGCACAGTCCACCGGTTCGATGCCTAGCGCATATATAGCCCTATCATTATTTCGTCAATGCCAACAGTCTCGTCATAGGATCGTCGTGAGACATGCTGACTTACCTCAGTGCCTTCAGGAACTCCTCAATGATCCCTGTCCTCCATTCAGGAGGCTTACTCCAGAATTGTAGAGCCAGCAGATCCTGTCCTGGCATCTTAGTCATGACCATGAATGTGAGGTAGCCGCCAGGCAACAGTCCGTTTGCGCCTTGAACGCCCTTCTTGAACGCGACCAAGTGTGGACTGTTCGAAAAGTCCGCTTTTGTATACACGTCTAATGCCTTCAACTCCGCGGCTGTGGTCGTGCTAGGGCCCGAGACAGCCTGTTGCTCTTCATCGCCTGAGTTGTCGGGTGCTCTGGAGCATGGTCAGTCATAAGCCAATGCCATTTTTCAACCCCTGGGTGCAGTACTGGACTTTGACCTTCATCACAAACTCACCGTCGCCTTCCTGTTGCACTACCTCGGGTTTCACCTGCCTACATGTAACCACGATCCGAGCCTCCAACGGTCTACCATCGTGACACTTCCGTAGATCCGTTAGCGGTCTCAAAACTTCATAAGATGTTCCATCTGGAAAGTCTACTGTTCGGTCAAGGAATGCTGGGATCTGTTGATTCAGGGAGCCCATGTCTGACTGAGATACTACTGAGAAAACGAATGGTCTAGGTATAAGGAATGATAGTATCTACCGTGAGGATAGACATACAGCCAAAGGTTGCAAGATCCAATACTAGAGTGTTCCGACAATTCTAGACTGTTGCCATACTAATCAACGCCCATCGATCAAATCACCCGTTCTGGTCTCTGTGACGTACCTTTCCCCAGACTCGTCTAGAGGATCGGCAAGTACGCCGTGAAGTCGGAGAAATATCGGTCCAAGGGAAAGTTTCAACTACAATTCCATGGATTCAACAAGAATTCATTGACCATCTCAATTCAAAATGGCCGAGATGGCCGGAATTGGCCGAAACGTGAGCGCAGATACAGAACTCAATCCATACCGTTTTCTCCCCCAGGCATTGAACGGTACTGCAAAAGCCTCGAGTGTACGGCTCTGGTTGTCGAACTTTGTGCATTGCATATCACAAGAGTTGGTCCAGTTCGCCTCTTCGTTCTGAGATAATTACGTCCATCGCTTAGCCAGACAACGAATTTTGCCAGCCTTGTATCAGAACATACCATCGCAAAACACAGAAAACTGCGATAGCCCCAAATCTGACGGTTCGTTGTCGGGTGATTCTGCCATAATGCTCGAATACCACATCCTTGGCGTCTTCTGTCGCAAGCATTCAATCAAATGAATCCGTGCTATTGGCCATCTTTGCAGCTGTACACTCAACTTCGTACCGTTGATATGAGCTCCGTTCACATTCGAAGTTATTGAGTACATGAATTCACTGTATTGGAGATCAATCTTTTTTCAGACATCTTGACTGCATTCGGGTAAAAGTTATACCACAATTTTGAACAGGTTATAGAACGTATACAGATCCATTCGCTGAAGGGCACTTACCGAAAGTCTTTCCTTACACAATCACCATGACCCCCTGTGAAGCAGCTGGACCTCGATCTTTCTGGTAAATTACCCATCGGGTACATCAGGTCGCGATGAGTCAAAGAGCACTCGGAACACATCGAAGGAAATGTGCGATTAAACCCCTGATAGGTGCTGGTACCGGAGCGAATCAAGGTGATATCACCACACCACGCTTCTGTCAGACAACACATTGCCAATAAACGAAAATTTGACTCTAGTCATGCTGTCGACTTGTCTCTCAGTTGGGAGAGGAAGATTCTGTCTTCTTGAAGCGTCCATGGAAAGCAGTTCCAACCAGTTTTAGTGTCAGACCGAAGTCCACTTCAATCACACAAATCCGAAGAGTAGCATCCATCGACAAGACTACTCTACCGTCGCTAACAAATCTCCAGTCGTGTATTCGATTCAAGGTGGACATTGACACTGCGTTTTGCACATTTCCGTTGTAGTGGAGATCGCCCATGATCAGCATCGCATTTTGCACGTCTTCGTTTCGTAGGGCAGCCACGAAGCGTTGATCAGTGAAGATTGGGAGTACCTCTATCATTTCCTGAGTCACTCTAGGTCTTGTCATCTCCTCGTGTGCTTTGATACCAACTCCAAGGTAACAATCAGGCAGGTGGCTTTGACAATCGTGATACAATGACATCAACAAGCCCGTGGAAAGGCTCTTGGTGTTGCATGTCAATCCAGCAACAATCCATACAGAGTGCTGAAGAGAGACTAGACCAAGACGACATCCTTGCAAATCATGATACTTCACAAATCCTTACCTTTGAATCATCTGGCAATCGTGGATGCGACTCATGAAGAAGTGTGTAAAAACCTCTGACGATTTCCTTCTGCTCTGTTTGGAGAAGGACCTCGTGTGCAGGATCCCATCCACTTGGAGCGAGAGACCATAACAACACGAATCAATCATCTCTTCGGGTAGTAACAAGCAGAGTTGGGGGGCGCAATATTGGAATCGTCAGGTGCCATCAGGCTAATGCGAGATGAATAACTACGTCACCTGCGCGGTACAAATGCACTAAAGATTACCATTCGAAACATCGTTCCATCTGCTCAGACTACCGGATGTTGAAGTGCGGATCGGTTTCGCGACAAGCCTTCTACGGGCACACAGTCGTCCTTATTGTCGTATTTCGTCCTTTTATGACGGAGCGACTGCACCAAAAGGTTGGTCCTACAGAGATTACCAGGATCGCTGCATTATCCTCCAAGTTGGACGCGAAATGGTCAATCCTCAAACTCATCACGGCTCTTGTTGCTGCATCGCTACCTAGTCAGTGCCCGGCAGACATGAGAGGCTGACATACCGCGTTCGGACACGACTTGTGCACATGAGGATTGTTTCCTCACACCTATTTCAGAAAGATCAGTTAGAATACGGCTTGAGGTCGTTTACCTACCCGTGATTGGCCATACAGGCGCGGGGTTGCCCCTATTATTTATGGCTGACTAGGTGAAGATCGATCTATCCTTAGGGGTATTCTCACTAAATTCATGCCTCTAAAGCATCCGTTTGGCTAAATTGCTGCCCGCTCCTCACGATCAGCATAGCTTGCACTCAATGCAGCTCACGCCATGTTTCCATCATTACGATGCCGACCGCAGGCGGCTTTCACTAGCTATCAGGCCAGCCGTTCACCAGAAAAATGTTTGATGTTGGGACGAAGCACCTACACTGACATCAGCACAGTCGCTGCACCAAGCTTGCAGCCACGTCTGTTGGAAGGCTCGTGCCAGCGTTGGGTGATTGGCATAACTAAAGCAGGATCTTGTTGACCATAGGCCGTTCGCAACGCGGGAGCTGCTGAATGAGTCAGTGCCCAGACGATGTGAGATTGGCCCCTGAGCCAGACACGATCTTCACAAAGTTTAATTGCCCAGGACGTGCGGTGAGCTTTACATAGTTGTGGGGTCGTTGAAGCTTACGATCCAGTCAGTGATACTACACCCGGAGGCGAGTCTCCCGTTGACAGATATGCTGAATCGATCTGCAGCAAGCAAAACCGGATAACTGTCGATTGCCACATCGTCGACAATATGACAGAATATGGCTACCCTATATCAGTCGGTGGTTTTGCTACTTCTGTCCAAAGTTAGTCATCTTTACAAAGTCTAATCAAACAAGCAATCATGTCCGGCGCTGGTACGTCCATCACACCTTACGAAGGTTATCTAAGCAACGAGAATCGTGGGCCACAGATTATTGCAGTCAACGTGTCTATGATTTGTCTGATATTGATTGCAATCACCTTGAGATTCTACTCAAGATCAATTGCACCAACCAGTCCAAAGCCTATTCCAAGATATTGGTGGGATGATTGGGTAATTCTTGCGGTAACGGTAAGCACACCGTGGTCTACAAGTGGACAAACTTGTCGCGATTATGACTGCAGCTGACAGTGAATCTCTCCATAGCCTATAGGCATCTTGAATCCTGCATTGTCCGCTTCTGGGACACATTTTGGCAATGGCCAGCATATCTGGAACGTCTCGCCTCAGAACAAACTCGCCCTTGGCAAAATATATTTCACGACGGTCCTGCTTATGAAGATCAGTTTGACTATTGCTAAGGCGTCTGCGTTGCTATTCTACGCCCGAGTTTTCAGCCTCTCGCGAAGCCCAACATGGTTCCGAATTGGCATTTACCTAGCTCATGCCATCAACATCGCTTGGGGCATTTCCTTCGTTTTGAGTTTGATCTTCCAGTGTAAGCCTATATCAAAAGCATGGGATCCCAGCATTGAAGGCAAGTGTGTCTCAGTGAGCTCCATATTCATAGCAAGTGCTGTGACTTGCGTGTTCATGGATCTTTTAATATTGCTTCTACCACTCCCAAGGGTCTGGGCTTTACAAATTGCGCGACAGCGCAGACTGGTACTGTCTGTCATCTTTTTCTGTGGTTATTGGTGAGTGTCTTCTTTGAGCCCCAAAACAATACAACTCCTCACATACGAATTAGTGTGTCGTTGATATCAATTGGCCGATTGATTGAAACATGCGTCGAGCGAAAAGCATTGACATCCGACTACACATGTACGTTGATACCCTTCCCTTGCACTACCTGGCTCCAGTTGTATGTCGGCAACTTTACAGATCAAACTTTGTCCAAGTGTTTACATTGATGATGTAATGCACGAGAGGCACAGAACGATACTAACAGCTTGATCTCTCATAGATGACGCTGTACCATTTCAGTGCTGGGCTGCTTGCGAAACACCCGTCACGATATTCAGCGTCTGCATCCCTGCCATGTCAAGGCTCGGCAACCGATTGCCTCGTGCGGTGACGCGCATCATAAGCCTTGACTTCTCCTCCAAATCTGATGGAAGAAAGGAGCGCATCGGATCTGACGGAACAGACCACGCTCGGATCTACGAAAACGCGTCCAGACCTGATGACTTCACCTCGGGCGACCAAACTCAGAAAGCTTTCTCAAGTCCGATGATTTATAAGACTCAGGTCTTAGACGGTTCAAGTGAACGCCCATATTCTTCGGACCGGAGTCAGACGTATGTTCTTGGTCTGCAAGAGAGAGATTCCTCCGAGATTGTACATCATAATGTAGAGTCGCTCTGAGCAGGCCTCAGACTAGACCTTCACACGAGCTTACAATCGTATCAATTTGACAGTATGAGCATGGTTGCTCGGTTCTGATGACAAGAGGACGATATGACTAAGTTTGTGGGATCTTTCCTGATGATCGTTACCCTGAAAACGCACCCAGTGCTCAATGCTCTACGTGAAGCTATGGGAGTTTCGACGGACATTGAGCCCCTCCCGCCCGCCGTAATTTAAGCACCACACGCCCTGCGCACCACCGTAATTTTTTCCGCATGACATCGCCATCTCGCAGCCTCGCCCTGGACGCAAATCACAAACTCGTCCTGTCCATCAACAAACTCGCCTCCACCTCAAGAACTAAGCCACCCAATTAATTCCATTCCGTCACAAGTCCCTCCAACTTCAATCGCTCATAAGCACAACACCGAGAAGTTTTACTCTGGCCAGACCATCACCATGGACGAGGACACCATCAACATCAGCCCGGCAGACCTGCAGAAGCTCAGCCCAGCCGACCAACGCGACCTGCAAAACTTCGTCAAGAACGAGGAGCAAAAGGCGCAGGTGCAGAAGAGTACGTCGCAACCCACCCCGTGCTGCGTCTGCAGAAAACAAAACCAGTGCTGACTTTTCCCACCGCAGCGATCCACGAGCTGACCGAGACGTGTTTCCGCAAGTGCATCACCGGGTCGATATCGTCGGGGAAGCTGGCGTCGAAGGAGGAGTCGTGCATGTCGAACTGTGTCGAGCGGTTTATGGACAGTAATCTGGCGGTGTTGAGGCATTTGGAGATGATGAGGGCGCATCAGTGAGTGCGATTGCGATTGCTGTCGAAGGGTTTGGGGCATGATTTGGGTTGATGCATGGTACGCATTTGGGGAGGTAGATGCTATGTGGACGATGTGGTGGCTGCGCATTTGAAGATACGGCAAGGATTGGTACTACGACCGAAGGTTCATACTCTCTACGATGTCGAGGGCGGACGTTCAGTGAAAGTTCTGTACAAAACACACTCTAGCTCAGCAATGTACAACACGTCGAATGGGACAAAAAATGTGGTCAATCTTTCCGGCTTCGAGATTCGAACCGTCTGGGGTATTGATTTCGTGGATCGTAGATTTTTCTGAATCTATGTTGGAAGTGACCTCTGTCGCATCACTCGACAAAAGGAAACCTTCCAGTTGATTTCCGCATCCCTTTTATTTCGAATTTCGTAAGATACGTTTTCTTCTTTTGAGTAGATGCCCGTCCATTCATGCTCGCATGCAGCAGCCATACACCCAGTTTGAAAATAAAGACAACAATTGCAAGTTCTCCCGTTCCAGCAGTCGCAGACCAATTTACACGATTGACAACTTGGTGGCGGCGATATCTAGGGCGTCGACGTCGGCGGTTAATCTTGCGAAGGCCTTCTTTGTGCCATCGGGTCTGTGATCGTGAAATCAGTATCGGTTTGGTCAGTTGTGATGTCGCAATGCCTACCTGATCAGAGTGTTGATCTTGATGGTGTCTACATCGTACAGCTTCTTGAGGGCCTCCTTGATTTGTCTCTTGTTGGCCTTGACGTCCACAATGAATACCAGTGTGTTGTTCTCCTCGATCTTCTTCATAGCACTCTCGGTGTTGAGAGGGTGGACAATCACTTTATGGGCATCAAGTCTGGGTTCCGCTGGGACTGATTTTCGGAGGTACTTTGGTGCTCTTGAAAGGACTAGAGTCTTCGGTCGGTGGAAGGTAGTTGAAAGTCTGACCTTGCGGGCCTTCTTTGCGTGAACCTGGTTGAGGTGAGTGTCTGATCATCTGCGTTGTCTGCTCGGACATCCACATACGCCCTTCAACGTGGCCTTTGCAGCATTGCTGGCTTTGGCACTTGGCTTCTTTGAGCCGCCTGTTGAGAATTCAGTCAGTCACTGCATTGAAAGGAAATTTCCTTGTATATCGCATCTTCGGCCAATGGTCTTCCACCTCTTCTTAATTTCTTGGACCGGGGAGAGAAGTCGCATGACTCTGGCCGTGAACGGGGGGAGGTTATATCGTACCCTTGGGCTTCTGAGTTGGAACAGCCATTGTTGTCGGTGCTTATTGCTGTGATGTGGTCGGCTGGTCAAGTTCGTCGTCTTGAAAATGCTAGTCCGAAATCTGGTTGTGTGCGCAGTTTGCCAAGATAGAAATTCGATATCACGTGGGCCAAGACCTTTACTGATGATCGGTTTCAACCAAGAGCGCAAGGCTGGAAAAAGACTTGTGGGGCTACAAGAAATGGCTAGAATCCCGCTCTTCGGTAGCCACTTCATACTCTGTGTGAAGTTGAGGTTCTACGAATTGGTACCTGCAAGAAGTCGACCTAGGCAGAACCAGTCGTCCGTCAGATCCCGACGTTGAACTGCATCTGGCCACATACTGACATAAAGAGAGCGCTGTCCGATATTCATCACATCTCAAGCCTTCGCCGTGATTGATCAGAAATTGCATTTCTGTGCTACATCACACTGTGACGCTTATGGGAGCCGTGGTAATGACACAACTGTCTCGCATAAACAGTTGCGCGCTACCGCTTCAAGGAAGCGATATTTTCCAGTGATTCAGCGCGGATCTTTGTCTCATGCTTGCGATAAGACAGCAAGTCAAGCCTGGTCCATAGATACCACGCCAGAATGGTAACGAATGTCAAAGGTAAACTGACAGCCCAGTATATCCAGAATCGTTCGTTGAGAACACTACCATCGGCATCTGCTTGCCAATCGAACATCGAAATGGAGAACAATGAAGCGATGAATGTCCCTGGAAGAAAGACAACTGTCACTGCCGCCAAAGTTTTCATCGAAGATGAGTCGTGCTTGCTGGCCTCTGCAATCATGCGTGAGTCCTCTGAAAGTGATATGGAGATTTTTGTGTCAAGCTGGGTGACAAGGTTGAACAGCTGCACACAGTGTCAGTCAAATCACCTGGTTCAAGACTCTTGTGCGACTCACTGCGGTCACCTGGTTTTGCAGTCTGCTTGCTAGGAAGTCGATAAGTACTCGTTGAGACTCGTTCCTATGGACTAAGAGGTTGACATGAGTTGCGATCTCTTTACATTTCTTATCCTCTGTTTCACTGGCGTCTCCAGCCACATTCATGGAAGTTGTGTCGCAAGACCCGAGTATGTTCTTCGTCAATTGATTGAGTCTCTTGTTTGCTGCGAGCGATGTGCCATACCCGCTCAGCCGCGCAGTGAGTGTGTGCAAATCGCCTTCTGCAGGCTCGAAGCGTGAAAGCTCCCATACGTTGAACCCCGTTCTACGTTCGACGCGGGCCAATTCGTCGCTTATCTCACTCGTTCGCAGATCACTTGCCAGCCCAAATGCTGCAGCAATGCACACGGGGAGGAAATACGCATGTCCTGCAAGTGCTCTCTGATGATATATTGCCCTCTCCAATTGCGGTATCACTTTCGAGCCCGCCAGGTATAGACCTTGTGTGAATCTGGTGCTGTGGTGATATTTATGGACTTGCGTGAAGTAATCTTCAACATAAACACACGAACTCGTACACATTTGACCTTGTGTTGTCGAACTTGAATGGCTTATTAGCTGAAGGGTCGAAGTCGCATACTTGATGAGATCTTCAAGCTCAAACCTGCGGATAACAGCATCGAAACTGTTTGAGCTGATATCTAGATAGCCATGAATGGAATTCAAATCTCGAACTCCTGTCACCTGCAAAAGCTCAAGTATCACTTCCCTGCCCGGTCTGTCGGTCCGTTCCGACAACCAATTCTGTCGAGCCGGTCCTGACAGTGTGACCTTTTCGAACTCTATCTCGGCAGATTCGTCTTGCCTGCTCAGCCTAATGATCGTAATGCTATCGTTGTTCTCATTGAATGCCCTCTTGGGTGCTGAGTAGCCGCACTCTTCGTAGAATCTACCCAGATCCGCCATGAATTACGTATTTGGTGCTTGTAAAACAGGCGATCAGGCTGAAGAGTGTATGGAGAATGGCGGTATTCTCCGATGGCTTCTCGTGACTGCCACTAACACGTGAACCGTCTACTCTTGGTTCCAGCATGGTTTACATCAGCGCATTGCTTCAGAGTCTACTTCAGCAGGCAAACAACCATACGTGGCGCTGCACAGGCAGTCTTGTCCGTCCTGTATTAAAGTACTGCAGACTTGACGAGATAGGCGGTCGTTACACTGAAACAGCATCATGCGCGACCAGTTTCGAGGTGTTTGTTAGTTCTCTTCAGCGTGTAGAGCCAGTACTTTTCCTCTGGGCGATACACTGGTGCTGCATGGTGATCATCAGCCTCCTTGACAGGTTTGACTGGTACAGCGTCAACTTTCTCCAACGACCAGAACTGTGATGGATCTTCTGTGACCATCTCGTCGGAATCTGCCCCATCATCTCCGAAGAACGGGAAGCGTTCGCTCGAGTACGAAAGGCAGAGCCAGCGTGCACCCGGGCTCGTCAAAACAGCCAAGTGCAGTGCCAGAACCACGACAGGATGCGCTTTGATATTTTCGTTGCTGACATTCGTAGTATCAGTTTCCGCCTTTAGTCGAGTTGGGGACAACAAGATCGAGTCATGACTGAGCATCACGTCGGGTCCACACGCTATGGAATCAGTTGCACTCTTGTCCAATATGAGTGTGTACGCTGGTTCGAAGAGCTGTTCATTGGCAAGTGTTGAAATGTAACCGGTGTCCAAAAGGTTTCCACATGTCCATCGCATGCATGGGCCTGTATCTCCGAATGCTCGGTGTTCCATTGCTTTCCCCAAGTCGACTGCATTCTGGCTATAGTCAACATTGTGGACGCGTTGGGGATCAGAGACAAGTTTGCGCAAGGTTAGGGATAACGTGGATGAACCTGGTCCAATATGCAAGATGTTCCTCTCTTCATCCGGTATGTGACCTAGATTGGCCTTGATATGAGGCAAGAACTCGTCCGGAGGTTTCAACCATTCGAACTGTTCTGTGCCGGAAGCAAATCGAGCGTTCCAATATTCGACATCGGAGAAATCTGTTCGCATCTTTCCACAGTGCCAATGCAACTGGGTGCAACCTACATGGTGATCAGCCAAGAGGCTAGGCTAAGCTTGCTACAGCTAAGTAACACGTCATATTACTCACTGGAGATGAGGCGAAGCAAATTGTCTTCTTGTTCGAATTTCGGAGCTCTTGTACAGTATGGCGTTAAGGGGCGCTTGGCTGGGCACCCGAAACCTTCTTTTCCCTTCAAGACAATGGAGCTTCTCAATCTCTCCGAACTATACCCTGACTTCTTTCCAGCCCGGCTAGAAGTACAAAAGCGAAAAGAGACCATCAACAACATAATCACTCTTATGAAAGAATTGTTCTACGATGGCTGACATGCGAGGAGCAAGATCTGTAGACTCGGCGTGTTCACTGTTGGTCTGCGCGAGCCACGCCGAGCTTTATGGAATAATACGTAAAGTGGTTGCTACAGCGTCTCACCTTTCATACTCCAGTACGCAAACTGTCGAAAAAACAGGTAAGACTATGAATTGAACGCGTGACCTTGGGATTCAAACCTGTACACAGCACGACTCACATTCACGAGTGAGTCCCCTTTGAAGCTAAACACCAGACCTATTACAAGGGTGTCAAGAACAAGGCCAAAAAGAACTTCCTTCACTAAGTTTTCATGTTAGTAAAGTTCTCAGAAGGGTTTGACAACGCGAGTTAAGAGTCAAGGGTCAGAATATGGCGATTGTAATCACGGTGTATCATCAAGATGATTATTTATATCAATCGTGAAAGTCATCATTGCAGGGGAATAGAGGCACAAGCGGGTGACAAGTGGGAGCATTACCAACTACACCGTTCGCCCCGAAAGGAGACGCATCCAGGTTGATTGTTGAACACATCTCGCCATGGGGCAACATATGATGCGGGTGTGCGGTTTGGCATGGGTTGTGTATTTGAACACGTGTGACTGGACTTCGAAAATCCCCTGTCTGCCCGGCGACAAGCTCACTCGAATGAATCCCGACAAGCAGAGAGACAACCACGGACCTGTGAGTAAGACTGACCAAGTACGAGGACATACTAGCAGCGCCAGTCAAAATGCTTAATGAATCTATGTTTCCATTTGGACATCAAAGCCACAGACACAAATGTAGATACCCTCTGCCCAGTCTAGCATTGGCTCCGAGTCTACCACATACTCAGCTTGCCCCAGGCAGTCCTCTGTCCGTCTTCCTTCTACCTCCAAACTTTGCAAGACAATTCCAGCACACGACATGCAATCCCATAACTTCACTCACACGAATCACGCCTCCAAGACCTCTCTCCAATCCTGCTTCTTCATCAAGTCCTCGAGCGT
>JAOSBN010079341.1:0-12594 GCA_027563595.1 Erythroxylum suave | reverse complement strand
TACACTGCATTCGGTATCAGTTTGCAGTTGAGCATTAAAATTCCCATAGTTTGAAGGAAATTTATCTTTACACTCTGACAATTTAAGTGATAAGGTTGTAGGCACTAACGATGATTGATCAGCAATTAAGTTGAACTTGTTAACTTCATCTAATAAATGTGTTATTGGTGGATTAACAGTTGGTATTGTTTGATGTTTAGTTGGTGGGCAAAATCCATTGGAGGAATTGGAGCTTGTTTCAAGCACTGTCAGTAGATTTAACGAAGTTCATTAATAGATGAGCATCAAACTTGAATTAACAAAGTTTAGCGTAATTCATGCATATGAAACTTTAACAAAAACGTTAATTTAAAATCTGCATTACCATTATCTTCAGTAGCTGTAATTGAGCAGTTGGGAAATGAAAGCATCATGCTTGGTTGGGGTCTCTTTGGCATGGTCATAAAAAGGGTATTAAGTAGAGAAGGAGAGACCATAGGTTCTATTTCCAAAGGTGAAACACTCTTTGGACGAGGTATATTGCTTATTTTATCCCAATAAACCTAAATGGAAAAGGAAGTCATATGAAATTTTTATTTGAAGGATAGATGAACTATAGTAAAAGATTAAGTACTACCTTTAGACATCTCCATTTGGAGTTTTTCCATATGTTGGGATTAGTATCTTCAATTCTGACAATAGTTCCAATAAGTCTGTTATATTTTGAAAAATTGCCAATTAAAAATTTCATGACAAGTTTATTGATAGATACTTTATCACTGTTATCGAAGAAGTTATCAGCACCTTTGTTCTTCAGAATCTTCATCTTCAAATTTCATTGTGAACCTCATACCTATAGCATAGGTAATCTTCATTGATTCGTTGTAGTTGTCAATTGGAACTATGAAATTAGTGGTATTTCTCTTGTTTAAAAAACCAAAGACGATTAACATTATTAAAGTTGATATAAAAACTGCTAAAGTTATGAGTTGTTTTTGTGCTATGAATGAAATTGCAATTTAACTTCTGCTAACAAATAAAAGAAAGTATTATTGCAAATTTTGAATCATCTTGGGCAGTATAAATAGCAATTTAGCAAGATACCTTGGCTTGTAGTATATTGTAAACATTGTTCTTGTTGATAGAGCCTACCATGCTGTAGCAATAACACTAACATGCAAACTTTGACTCCAGATGACAGATGTTGGTACATTAGCCTATTGGTAAACCAATCTTCTAATGCCAACTTTAAGCGATCCATTGTCACCTCTAATAGTTCATATAAAATTTCAATATATTTGGTGTTGTAGGTAACAATTACAAAAATCCATAAGAGTAAACAGTATCGTAAGAACTAATAACCTTAGAAGTATAAAGGTATCACCAGCAAGAAGTCGTTTGCAAGCTACAAATAGACTCCAACCATCTTGAAGTAAGTGCCTTTTATAATGTCCTATTATTAATATTACAATATTCATTCAGAACTGAATGTATCTATTAAAAACTCTTGCCTAGTAACAAATAAACAAAAACTGTCAAATGTTAGAAAAAACCAACAAACTAAAATTTTAACCTCGAAATGTATGACAAAATCTCCATTCGGTTCCATGTAAATCCTTGGTAATTACTTCCTGTGTTGGAGGTTGTTTAGACATATCCTGCGATGAATAACATATTTTCTGTTGCTTGAGAAATAGAAGTAGATTTAGGAAAAACGATAAATCAATACTAATTATGAGAAGATGCATTTTACTAACCAATGGAGCCAAACATTCATCAGCATATCGTTTACGAATAATAAGTCCACTGTCACTACTAACATCTGACTGCCTTAGAGTTTTGCAAAATGAACGTACGTTTAACTTCAATTGTGAATCTGTGGGAACTTTCTTTTTCACGCTATTTTCATCTTGCTGATATTATATGATCATAATATCATCAGAATGATGTGGCTTTTCATGTTAAACCGTGTATCATATTACATAAAACATAATACAATCAGTACTTACTTGGCCTCAGGAAGTAACGTTAGTTCAGCGAAGAATTCATCTGTATTTGGGTTTGCCTACATGTTATTATGACACAATACCAAAAAATCCATTAGATAACAAAATGTAAAAAAACTTATCAATAAATAAACTTTATATAGTATGTAAGATTTAAACATCAAGCTAGTAATAACGAACTTTCAATATAACTTCTATGACACGACAAAGTATCTTTGATGGAAGGTTTAGAATGGGAGTTTTCTTTTCATCTGGTTGATTCATTGACGCCTCCATCTGATGCACAAATAAATAAAAAACGATGAAATTTGATAAGTTTCACAAAAACTCAACGATATAAACACAAATAATACTTTTCCAAATTGATAATACAAAGGTTTAGATAACAGGAAAGAAAATCAAACATATTATACAACACGGACTTGTTCAATATGTCCTAGAGGGAAGTACAATACGTGCTCATTTTGTTGAGGAATAGTAACCAAAGGACCAGCACAGGCATGCTATAGTTCATGATAAAGAGCAGTTTCAACGTCTGCATAACAAATGCCATCATAAGAGCATAATTGAATCACCATATCATATTGAACTAAAACAAATTTCATTTGTAATTCATCTAAGAACATTAACAAATAATGGATATAGTTTACCTTTAGCACCATGAGAGATCATACAATTATGTTCTTGTTCCTCTATATAACAACTCTGGCGGTTAGCTTTAATGCATGTAGAAGGAAGTTGTTTCCTTTCACAACAGTCAAGGGTTTGGGATGTTGTTTCCGAAGATTTTGGCTATGGATGTTCAATCAATAGCTTCGTGCATCAGTATCATATGGGTTTGTGTGATATGGATTTTTATATTAAAACTTTGAATTATTGTGTAAGTATTGCTTTTGTTTTTCTAACATATTAGGCTATTTTTGGAAATAGGTTAATAGTTGACAGTGTTGGATCTTTCTAAAGCCAAGATTTTTTGCACAACTTTTGGGGGCGTTAGAAGAAAATATTCGTGTATTAATTAGGGGAGGATTTGTCCTTTTTAACGTATGAGTTTTGTATGTCAAAAAGGTTGATGTAGGTCTATAAGGTCCTATCTAATTCCTTTAATTGATATTCTGTATTTTTTCTTTCAATTGTCAACGTGTAGATCTATTTAATTCCTTTAATTGATCTTCTGAATTTTTGATTGACAAGTAGATCAACATTGTAAAAGGGAGATATTTTGCGAAATCTATGGGGATAAAACTATTGATATTGTTTTTATTTTTGTTATCATATCAGATTCATACGTCAAAAATTGTAGCTATAGGTCTGCAAGATCTTATCCAATTCTTTAAGTTGATCTGATGGATTTTTGCTAACAATTGTCAGAGAGTAGATCAACATTGTAAAAGTAAGAATTTTTTTCGTAATCTGTGAGTGCCTTTTTAAGAAGATGTGCATTTATTAATTAGTGGAAGATGATTTGTCCTTTTCCTATTATCTCAAACATACCTGAAGGTAAAGCTATTATGTTAAAAGATGTTGAATTAAATTATTGGCACAACTGCTGACACTGGCTAAGGTAAAATGCTTATTATATGTATGTTTTGTTGTGTTTTTGTTTTTGCATGTGTTGCAAGTCCGATTAAGTGGTCGCTTGGCTTTTATCTGTGTATGAGTTTCGTGAAAGCAATAGTTGTAGATTTGTAAGATTCTATCCAAATCTTTTTGTTGATCATCTGTACTTTTTATTCGAAATTGTCCAAAAGTAGATTAAGATATCCTGTCATACATCATTACTGTAAGAATTGAAATTATTTTTCCAATGTATAATTTTTCATGTCTTTTTCCCAAACTTTAGAAACGGTCATCTTGATGCATTGCTTTTATGATGCAATAATTTTTTTGTCCACAAAACATAATAGTTGCAATTCAATAATTAACGGTGTTTTAGTTCAGTTGTCTAAGTAAACAACGTATGTAACATAATTATAGAGTTGACGCTACATTTTCATGCATTTAATTAGCGTTTACAAAACGTTTGTTGATGTTTTTTTTGCTTCTAACAACAATCAAAGTATAATAATCATTTTATTCAATAAATATGGCTATAAGAAACAAAGGAAAAATAACGAGTATCAGAATTATTACATCAAACTCAAACTCATGTTTCTCTTTTATATTAAATATCCCTATGATTAGCAACGTAATTAATAACACAAAGAAAATATAACACAGCCAAGACATTTTTGCAAATGAAAATTGAAAAGTTAAAGGGAAACCAACATTTATGTAAATATGTTGATGAATAACAATTATTTATAGCAAATCTTTGAATTATAGTCGTTATGTAACCGTTAAAAAAGCAATAGATTATAGCCGTTATATGGCTATGAGTTTTACTATGTTAAGTATCCAATTTATACGAAGATTTATACGTATATAGTTTCAAACAAATTGTTTTGAAGCAAAAGGCTGAATATTAACACATACGACTACTTACTTAAGACCCTGATGACAACGTACTAAAACCTAGTTAACCAATCAGTGATCGATCATTTTGGAACTCAGTCACAGCACGAGCTTCATGGGTTTCTGAAGAGAAGTACGATTACTGGACTCAAGGAGGAGTCCTTTCACACTGTTGAAGTAAATCGCAACAAAACACATTTAATCTTCTTAGACAGAAAACATGAAACATTGTTCAAACACTTATTCGATCTACAAAATAACTATGTAAGAGATAAAAAGCAATCAACCTATAGATCAGGATCTGATATGTTGACATGAGATATAAAAACGGTTGTATGAGAGCTTTATGTAAGATTGCTTTGACGATTAACCAATCAGTGATCGATCGTTCTAGAACTCAGTCCCAACATGAGCTTCATGGGTTTCTGAAGAGAAGTAAGATTACTGGAAGTAAGACGGAGTCCTTTCAAGCTGTTGAAGTAAATCGCAACAAAAACATTTAATCTTCTTAGACAGAAAACATGAAACATTGTGAAAAAACTTCTTCGATCTACAAAATAACTATGTAAGAGATAAAAACTCAATCAACCTGTAGATCAGGATCTGATATGTGGAGATGAGGTATAAAAATGGATGTACGAGAGGTTTATGTAAGATTTCTTTGACGATGTTGATGAACAAAGTTGGTTGACAGAGGAGGGAGGTAGATGGTGTGATAAGGAGGAAGAATCTATTTTGGCAGAGCATAAAGAGTAAATGGTATAATTGAGGATGAAATAAATATAACCATGTCACCAAATGAACGAATGAGAAGAATTGCTTTGTTATCAGTATAGTGAAACTTATTGAAAGTAGTTAGGTAATAAGACAATGGTTAATTTGATCTAGGTATTTTTGTTTTGTGATATTGCCTTTGCTTTTTATGAATTATTTGATAATAAGACAATAACGACATAACAGTAATAATCTTTTTATGTATTGGATATGCTCTTAATCATGATGTTTTTTTCGTTTTATTTGTTCTTGTATTAATGAGGAGAAGAAGATTTGTGAGTTTTGCTATTATGTCAATGATATTCAATAACATTTTGGCCTAAATCTGTGGAATAAGACAATAACGACATAACAGTAATAATCTTTTTATGTATTGGATATGCTCTTAATCATGATGTTTTTTCCGTTTTATTTGTTCTTGTATTAATAAGGGGAAGAAGATTTGTGAGTTTTGCTATTATGTCAATGATATTCAATAACATTTTGGCCTAAATCTGTGGATTTATTGCAATTAATTTGCTCAGGAGGACAAGAAGATTTGTCCTTTGTTTTTGGATGTTCATGATATAAATTAACTTGATGGTCTAATTATGTGGATTTATGAAAACTAATTTGCTAAACAAGTAAGGTGAGCGTTAGATGAAATATTTAATCTGTCATTATAAAGATACATTACAGTATAAGACAACATGCAAAAGCGTTTTAATCATCACATTAAGTAAAAGACGTATTGGCAGTATAAAAATGATACGATAGTGAAGAAGATCAAACAGAAAAGCGTTTGAATCATCACATCAAGTAAAGGACGTATTGGCTGCGTAAAAAGATCAGATATAGCCCGCACATTAGTGAAGAAATAAATGCACTTTGGTTTTTAATTCAATTAAAAGGTAGTAGGCGTGCAAGGAGTTGTCTACGGTGGTTTTATTGGACCGTATATGAATAATGGCAGACGCAAACAATGCCAAAGTCATCTCCATCCCATCAAATACCTTTGCAAGAAAGTTTCTGGCGGTGTTGGTGGGTCATCGTCTTTAAGTGTATAGGTTAGGTAGCATTTGTGAGATAAAGTTCAAAAGTATAATGATAATTTTGCAAACACATGAGGACAAATCAATTTGAATTATTGAACACTAGTGGCTTTTGTACGATTATGGAAAACTGTATTGACACTGCCCAAGATTAATAAAAGAATGAGGGAAAATGTTAAGCTTATCCTTATGTCAACACGTGAGAAGATTGGAAGATCGTAAGTGATCAATGTTGTCTCTAGGCGTATAGGTTGGGTAGCATTTGTGAGTTAAAGTTCAAAAGTGTAATGATGATTTTGACACACATGAGGACAAATCAATTTGAATTATTGCAAACTATTGGCTTTTGTACGATTATGAAAAAGCATATTGAAACTGCCCAAGATTAATAAAAGAATGAGGGCAAATGTGACGCTTATCATCCACCTTGATTATATACAGGCGAAATGATGTGAACCGCTCGATTAAGTGGACAAATTTACAGCTCAACAACTTTTGCCATCCTTCTGTGAAATGTTTGCAGTGACAAGAATGTTACTGTACGTTTGAAGTTGGTTACCTCACAATAAAGTTATGGAAATAACTTTTTGTTTGTCTTTACAATAATAATTTCAATGGATGCATGTAAAACATGGTGTTATAAGTCAATTATTTATTGAAACACAACAAAATCTTGGGAGCATGGGCTACTGAGGCTGTTCACTTGTTTTATTAATTGAAATAACAGACGTCAAATGCCATGACTCATTCTTGTTCTTCTTTTTGTTATTTTTCTTCCTGCGTTGGAGTTCCCATCGATGATACCTATACCAATTAAGCTGAATCCAAAAGATTGCAAGCTAAAACTAGTATAAATCTAAGTGAAGATACGTGGACAAATTTTCACCATTCTTATTGCTTGTTTATGCACACGCACTTTTCACGATTCTCTGTCAGGACCTAAGGACAAAAACACAAAAAGAGAACAGTTAATTGCAAAAGGGCAAAATGCAAATTCCAGGGGAAGCAGGTGATGTTGGTTTTTCTATATTTATCGTATAGTACATACCTTCACCTAACTCTTAAGGTTTTTGATGTAATCAACTGCCAAATCCAGCATATCTGCAGAGTGTGTTTGTTGGAAAAACACAAACCCAATTTGCAAATCATCATCATCATCATCTTCTTCTTCTCTAAACTTAAGCTTACCAAGAAAGTTGAAGACACAACCTTTTCCATATTAGGAACAAGATCCTATAGCTTCCTCATCCGTGCACTAATTCTTGCTCTTCTAACCTGAAACATAACAAGTCCTTACATTTACTGTTTTTGGCAACCATTTCTTAATATTAAATGGGGAAAAAAATGGATGGAGAGAGGATTTGGTTTTAACCCTCTCAACGATGCTTCTTGGATGTGTGGCAAGCCCATGCTTTGCTCTAACTTTACATGGCACGGAATCTTGACACTGCAGAACTTTTTCCATGGCAGACATTTCTACTGAACTTGATGGCAAACTCAAGTGATGAGCTAACATAGGAGGATGATTTGCTGTCTCTAAATTTTGTTCAAAACTCAATCACAAAATCATTTAGGAAGTTCCCAAAAGATCTTGACACTTTGAAGCTTGTCGTGTCCTAAAAATTTTACCCACCTGCATTTCAGAGTCATGTAAGTCAAAAAATGTGTTATTATCATCCCAAGATCGAATACCGTACAGTAGTATGCTGTTTGGTGTTAGGCTAACTGAAGGAACTAACTCGCTTAGAAAAAGCGTTAGCATGAATAATCTCTCACAGTATGACCAGCCATAGGACCATAATTTCGATGTCACAGCCTGTTATGAATCAGACGACAACGTTCACGCCTCCGGAAGAAGCCGCGAATGGAAGAGAGGTTTCATCTGGGGTTGCTAGTGTTGACTTGTTCTGTGTTAATTGGATTGTTGGTTTTGTTTTTTCCTTTTATCTAAGAACATATTTTGAGAGATAGAGGAAGGAGAGAAAATCGTGTGAGAGAGGATATTATGAGAGAGCAGGAAGAAGAAAGCGAGCGGGACAACGACGATGTGCTCAAGAGAGAGGAACTAATTTTAGAGAGAAGGAGAGGATTGTGATAAAGAGAGAGACTCTAATTTTAGAGAGAAGGGAGATAAAAGATATGAGATATAACTCTGTACATAAACGATCATATATATCTCAGGTCGCTCAAATGTGAACCGTCTGATAAAAGGGATGAACGGGATGAATTTTGTGTTCGTCATTCCGTTCATCCTTAGTATATATACTTAAAGAAACTATTTTCATTGTTTAACTCTTAAACAAGTTTTCATTCATATTAAAAATTCAATTCTAAATTGAACTGTACGTAAGGTTTTATGCAATTATTCAAGAGATCTAATTTGATTTTAGAAAGTAGAATCGTTGAATTTCAAATTTCGATCAATATAACATCAAAAATTTTAATCATATTATAGAGTCAAAGATGACTCTGACACCTCTAAAAGGAAATCGGGATGAGATATGATCCTGATTGTAGCGGAATAATTAAGAAACTTTTTCATGTTTTAATTTTCCAGAAAAACAATATCATTTTAATTCTATAAAATGATTAATGTATAAATCATAATAAAGTGTGAATCTTAATTCTTACCTTATTTCGAAGCTTTATCATTTTGTTGTTTTATTTCTCAAACTATTTTCAAAATTGACTCACCTCAACCACCGTAGTTGTACAAATGTCCAGCCTAAGAGAACTTTGCAACTCTTACAAAGAAGATTAAGTAGCTTCATTAGAGCTTAAGCCTATTTATAATAGGTTTTGAAAATTTTAGTATTTTAATTGAAATTAAATTCTAATTTCAATTAAACTTTAATTAGAATTACAAATAATTGTAATTAAATATCAATCTTGCCCAAATATGATCTAATATCTCATATTGAATCTTATTTATTCAATATCTCATATTCGATCATAAAGTTTCTTAAACTTTACAATCAAGTCTAACTTGATTAATATGTCTTTGCTCTCTTCAACACGTTTTCTATATGAGACCTATTAAATTCCCAAATATATTGGCAATGGATACAAATTATAACTGTAAGTCATATTTAGGATTAGATAAAATAAGCTCCTTTAATTCAATTTTAATTCTCTAATTAAACAATTTATATCTATAAATCAAGATTAGTGTCTAACAACACATCATAACCACCTAAATATTGAAAAATATCAAAGTGGTTTTGACTAACCTTTATATGAATGATTTTTCATACAATTCAATCATTTCATCATACAATAGTCCGATTGCACATAGATCATTGAATTAATATCTATTCTATTTTGAGTCCAATCATAGTAGTTATCTACCATTAGTTATTGATTTAATTAAAGACATTTATAAGCTATTTATAAAACGTTATTTCACCTTGACCAAAGATTTTTAAATCAATATAAATTGAGAACAACAGAAAATTCTTTCGAATTACTTTAGGGAGATGAATCATATTATGATCACTCAACTATCTCCATATAGTTCATGCTACATCCAATGACTATCGACTAAACCACCCATGATTAGAATTGGTCATAAGTAGTACAAAATTATAGTAATCCTCATACAAGATAACTTTGGAGACCTCAAGTCAAAGGATCATTTGTACAATCATCACAATGACAATTTTCATAGACATATAAGTAATGCTTCAATTGGATTTCTCATATAGGGTCAGTTCAGTGAATTTGTTCTCTAATAAGTGCCCACATATTTGTCTAAGAATCAATTACTCTCATGTCTTATATAATCAGAATATTCTATATAATAAAGCTCGATGAAACAAGAGACATATTCATTTACTCTTATTTTGGTACATACCATCAAAATCATTACATCTTACCTAGAAATGTATTTTTGACAAGTCACTAATTAATATCTCATACTAACGATACTCCAATCTCAATTGATTCTGAATAACATTTGAACATTCTCTAACTATTCAAAAGTTATTTCTCCATAGTAGTCACCTATTCAACATAACCACCTAATCCCATACTTCCATTGTGTCACTCTAACTCATCTCATAATTTTAACTATAGAGATTAGATTACTTCCTATATCATATCCAAATATAAATTTCATATATACTCAATCACATTATCCACCAATATAACCACATTATCGAGTATGTACTTTTAATGAATGATTAATATAACCTTAATAACTTCTACATGAATCGTTATCATTTATTTCATCTTCCATATGTAGGATCAATTCAAAATTATAGACAAATTGCCATCCTGAAATTCTGATACTAGATCACAACCCTCATCACATTAATTAACAATCATTTTAAATTCCAAGTTCCCCTTCAATTCCACTTTGCTTATACATTTTAAATCTTGTCATGTCTACCTATATCTCTATTTTTTTCTCAGTCAACTCATATATTCACATCCATATCAATTCAAGTACCTATCCATAATAAAATTCTATCACCATATTCACTTACATAACCATAAATACTGAATTTATGTTTAAAGTATCAGACCATATAGTATTTCTTATTTCTAGATATCTACAAACTTTCATTGTCTCACACTCTAACCAATCATCATTCTTCTTGTTGTTTCTAATAGTTCCAACTCTTAACGAAAGTCCATACGTGTGACTCATGGGGTTACAATTACTAGGATTCAATACTCATCAGTATCCTTCTCTAATGGTGGGGAAATCAGGTGCAGCAGATCCTTGCAAAAACTTCTCGTGTTCTTTCACAAGGTGGCATTTTACTCCTCTAATAAAAATCAATCAATTTAACGAAGCAAAGAAAAAATCACACAATGCAAATAATTTATCACATATCATAACAAACCATGGGCTTTGATACCAAAAATGTTGGGCCCAAGTCTCGATTCCTTATTCCCTGGTGTCAAGGCCCAAATTTTAAATATTTTTAGAATAAAATTATATACATATACTTATATCAAAAATACAAAGATTAAAATTCTTGGTGGGAGTAAAACAACCAAGCAGGAAAATAAATAGATATAGTATAAAATACTTTAGACATGAAAATAACTTGCATTGGGCGTTAAATAATTATATAAATAAATAAAATTCATAGAAGGGTAAAAACAATTACCTAACAATTTAAATGAGTTAACATAGAATAAAATGGACATGAAAATAAATTGATTTAGGCATTAGAAGAAGAATTAGCAATTGAATTAACAAAGAAATAAAAACAAAATTCGAAAGAGCAAAAGTCATGGGCGTGAAAAATCTCTCATGCCTGTGAGAGGTGTCTAAAAAATGTCATGGGCATGACTTTTTGTCTCTCGTGCCCGTGAGACAAGGGCATCACGAACGTATCGTGATGAATGGTGAATAGTGGCAAAAAATCAAGTTTGTCGTGTTTGTGTTGACTTTCCTAACTTTTGGGATTGTCACGATCGTGCTTTACAATCGCGCAGTCTAATATTAGAACTTCATAACTTTCAATCCAAAAGTCAAAAAATTTCAAACTTTATATCATTGGTAAGCTGAGAGAAAGGTCTACAACTTTTGTGAAGAACACTTAGCCTAGTTCTTCCTAGAACAATATAGTTTATTCCTTGAAGTTTTAGGTCACATTTTATCCCTTAATTCTCTTATTTCCTCTCATCTGTCAATATTCCCTCCTTACAAAATAGAAGACCCGAATCCAACAAACATGAACCATGCACCTAAAACTCCCATTAAAATAATTACTTCAAAAAATTTATTCAAATGTCCTCATCAATTAACAATTTTATTTCCAACTGAAATAGCAAATTCGACAGAATAAAAATTAGACATGAACAAAAAGAATTCTTCAACTCTAGCTGACAGAGTAGGTACGTTACTCCAATTAAAAACAAAAGCCACATCAATAGTATAATGCAAAAAGCAACATTAATGCTCATGCCTAACATGCTTGTAGAGCTCCCAAAATGGTTCAAACTAACTTAGTTACAAATGAAATATTTCTTAGACATTTGCTGAAGTTTTCGCAAGGTTCACTAATCTATTGATTCTTGCTCCTGAGGAATAGAAAAATTTTAGGGTAAGCTAGGAAGCTCAATGGCTAATATGCTTATAGCCAGTGATAACAAATCACTCTCATATCAAGCAAATATATATAAATATATTGTCATTTTAATCTCAACAGATCACAATATTTACATTCAAATTTTGAGAACTCTATATAAACATGAATACTTCATCCCACAATCAGATCATAAAAGCAAGTCATAATCAAATCATAAACTCAATTATGTTGATCGCGGCTTATCGTACAATCCTAAGATTGATCCTTGGAAACCGGTCAAAATCAATTTATACCAAGAATTGC
>JAOSBN010079290.1:0-12595 GCA_027563595.1 Erythroxylum suave | reverse complement strand
TGTTTCAGTTTGATTATTTCGATTCGCATTCGATTCGGAATTTTTCTTTCGATGTTCTTCCGTTTTTCGTCAGTTGGAATCTGGTTTCCGGATCGGGTCCCAACAAGTGTAGTTATAGTAGGTATCCTCTCGTTAACGATTGAATTTTGTTCCAGGTTTTTTTTCCATCTTCTTTTAGTTTTACCTATATTTAATGTTTAGGTTAAAGTTTATATATGTAATGTAATTGTAATTGTTTTTGCTTTAGGTTTAACTTCTACTTGAATGTTTCCTCATCATGGATTATTTTTGTAAATTATAATAGTTATTATATTTATTGTTCTTTTTATTGGATGTTTTGAAGTAATTACTATTTATTAAAATGATGAAATTGTTTTATTGTAATATTTTAAATACTTTGTATTATTCTTAATTTTATATTTGTATTATAATGATTATCTTTTTCCATACTAGTTATGGCTATTATTTATATGTGAAATATTTAAAAAATTATTGTTATTTCATATTAATCATGATTGTTATTTATTATTATGATTTTTGGAAATAGGTTTGATGTAACTTATAAAGTATATAGTACAATTATACAATATATCAATGGACTATTTTACAAATTTTAAAAAATTCAGGGACTATTTAATAAATTTTAAAAATTATCCTAAATGGTACACAGTATTGACCGATACTAGTATAGTATCATACCAAAACCCAATCTAGTACGATATCGTTCAAAACCTATTATTGGGAGAAATTCGAATAGGGAAAAAAATCCTCCTTCTGTGGAGCCAATATATAAAGATTATAGCATGGAATATTAGGGGAGACAATACTCTTTATATAAAAATTTTGATAAAAATCTAAAATTTTGATAATAAATTAAAGATTGTTAGAATTTTGGATTCTCACATAAAAAAGGGAACTGTAACTTACATAGGTGGCTACCTAATCACTAGAAAGAAGTTATAAACCACAGTTATCACCACAATGGCATAATATTTATGTACTACAATTATAACCACAATGGTAGAATATTGGTGTACTACACAGTTATCACCACAATGGCATAATATTGGTTTACTATGTTTCTTCCTTAATGCATGCCACTATAAGGTGCATAATTGATCAAATTGTCCATCTGGAGGTGATAATTAAGAACTTAGGGAGATAAGTTTGCATATTATTTATATATTCACACAATAACTCTTATTAAAAATGTTTTCTTTAGAGAAAACTTAAAAAAGTAGCTGATAATGTCTCAACTCCTTGGATTTTAATTGATGATTTTAATTCCTTCATCAAATCTAAGGAGGCTGAAGGAAAAGGATCATTAGGAACTCCTTATATTGAACTAAGAAAATTCATGGTCGAGACTTAATTGGCTAATCTACCCTATGGTGGAAACTACTTTACCTAGAGCAATAATCAAATTATGGAATATTTCATCAAAAAGAAACCTGATGACATCCTAGCAATCTGGTAGTGGCTTCAAGCCTTCCAGCTTCAATATGTTCATTAATAATATTCTATCAGATCATTTAGCTATCATCACTCACATGTTTTTAGTGAGTCCTAAAATACCTTTTAGATTCAATAATTTCCTTAATGGATAGGATTTCAAGAGGAAGTATGGAATCGTAATAATATAAAAATCAAGGGATCTAAACAGTTCATCTATGCAAGAAAGATCTAAATAATTAAGCACAAGATAAAATTATTATCCATGAGGATATCGGGAATACCATTACCTTCTAATCAAAACAAGGATAGATCTTGAAAATTTCCAACTAAAGCTTTATAGCAACCTTGCTTATCAACATCAACAGGAGATGGAAAAGATAATTAGCTATAATTCCACCAAAGATTTAACTTATGAATTTTTTTTTTGTTGAAATAAAGATCTCATATAGAATGGCCCAAAAAATGGAGATATAATCTCTTTTTTCTATTAGAGGACTATGTTATTAACGTCAACAACTAGATACGACTTTTCTTCACTTTTCTATAATTATAAAGATGCTCACTCATATATCCCTCTTCTCTGAGAAATCATTAAGGTGTGATTGACTTCTAAATAAATGGAATCATAACCAAACAAATAGCAGTGCAAGATATTGAGGATGTATTAAAATCCTTGAATCCTAATAATGCTCTTAGCCTTGATGAATTCAATCATAATTTCTTTCCTGAAACATGGAATCTGACTAAAAAATGGTCATAAATGTTGCCCTTGAATTATCAAAGGATCTCTTCTAAATGAACTTAACAAAACCTTCACCACTCTTATAACCAAAGGTGCTAAGTAGAGATTCTTTTTAAAATTTTTACCCTTTACTTGTTACTATTCCATTTATAAAATCATTATAAAATCATAGCTCACAGGTTAAAGAAAGTTCTTTAGAATCACATTGATCCAATATAGTGTGCTTACATCCCTACAAGAATTAGTAGGGACAACATCTTATTATCATAGGAATTGGTAAAAAACTATTCAAATAGAAGAGGCAACAAGAATTGTTCACTTAAAATTGATCTGAAGAAAACATATGATAGTGAGGATTGGGATTTCATCATTAATACTCTCATTGTAATGGTATTTCTAGAATCTTTCACCCAATGGATCAAACAATGCATAACCACTCCTTCTTATAACATACAAGCTAATGGACAACCCATAATTTCCTTCAAAAGCTTTAAGGGGATTTATTAGCGTGATACAATATCAGCATGCCTTTTTTCTTTTTGGTGGTGAAAGTTTTCAATGGATTCCTTAAAAAAGTAAGTAAGAAATAGGCATTTCAAATTCGATAATAGATGTAGGATAATAGAAATCCTAAATTTGAGCTTTAATGATGATTTGATACTTCTTTCTAAAGATAAATTTAAATCATTTATAACTTTCATGAAATCTCTAAAAATGTTTAATATACTTTCCAGAGTAGAGGTTAACTACACTATGAGTGAAATCTACCTATTTAGGTATGTCATGAGTTAGAAACAAAAGAAACATGAGGGCTATTATTAGATTTAGTCTTCATCACTTTCTTATGCTTTATCTTGGCATTCCAATAGCAGTTTCAAAGATGACCATAAGAGACCACATTATTTTACTTGATAAAATCGATCCTAGAATATCTACCTAAAGAACTAAGAAATTATCCCTAGTTGGTAGAGCTCATCTCATTGCTTTAGTTTTAAGCTCTATTAATATATACTAGGTAGCCTATATTGCCTTTCCTGCTTCTATTGTTAAGACCATCAATATAATTTTGAACAAATTCCTCTAATATGTTGTAATGTAACTACAAACAAAGCCAAAATGAAGTGGAGTAATGTATGTATTCTAAATGATGAAGGAGGTATAACATAACTCCACTAAAGACATTAAACAGACTTATACTTACTAAGAGAATTTAGAGACTAGATAAACATGCCCTAAGGTGAAAAACATATTCATAAATTCTACATTAAATTTAAAAGCTTATGGAACATCCACCTCAATACCTCTACTTTGACAACTATGAAAGAAATTATGAAAATCAGTGACAAGGTTAAGTTAGAATTTATATACCTAGTTGTAAATAGGAAATCAACAAAGTTCCAGGACAATAATTTTCTGTCAGTGGGACCACTAGATAACCTAAGTTTTGTAACAACTCTCAAACCTCTGATACATCAAAAGGAGAAAATAGATACAACTCTCACTAATAAGGAAATCTTCATATATGCGCTAATTCCTAACTCCATTAGCTCATAGATCATTCCAAGATAAAGAAGATATCATAATGTTAAAGCACACTAGTAATGGAAATTTTACCGATTGTACTTACAGAAAATGTTTCTTCGATAACTTGAATAAAATCCCATGGATCATTGTTTGGTCCAAGTATCTACTCCTTTATGTATCCATGACCTTATAGTTGGCTATGAAACACAAATTGTGAATAGTAGATAGGTTGGAAATGTTTATAACCCTCAACTAACTGATGCATATTTTGAAAAAAATATAAACAATTATTAACCAATTTATCTTTTTTAGAATTATTTTACTGAAGAGAGTTGGGGAATAATACTAGACAAATGTTATATCTATGAAGGCCTAAGGGAATGGACTGAGATAATTGAATAGTGTCCAACCATTAAGCATTTAAATGACATAGTGAAGTGGTGCTTCTATCTTTCACTTTCCTATCTATTAACTAGGCCAGAAATGCATCTCCCACATCCCTTCACTACTAATCTCATACCTTTAACCTTACAATTCTATCTTTTCTTTTCCTTTTCCTAAAATCTTTGCAATTTACTAAAGTGTTTGCTTTCATTTCTTTCCTTTCATTGTATCATGCTCACTCTCATATATCCTGACCTAGTCTGCACACACTCTCTTTTGGTTTGCCGTTGATAGTAAAAGCCTATATATTTCTATAACCATCATACACAATCTTTTGATTGAATTGCTAATGATGTCCCAAAAGAATGTTTCTCATGATCTTTTGATTGATTTCTAATGACATCCTAAAGATTGTTTCTCACTTATATAGAAACCACATTCATATAAAACCTTATCCTTATTACTCCTAATGGAAAAAGAAATCATCACGTGCTTTGTGATCCTAGCCTTTGTAGTCTTATTTAACTATTATAGGTTGTATGATTTAGGGTGTTTAATGGTTGGAAACCCTAATTTTTCCATCAACTCCACACCAATAACATTAGCACAACTTTCTTACCTACGATTATATTGCATAGCCAATCCTTGATGGCATATATAATATAGATAAATTTTCTCTTTTTTCATTTGTACCATCTCCTACTTGTAGACTTAATGTCCTTTTAGTGACAAGTTTTTCCCATATTGGGTCTCAATGCACTACTTATAATTAGCATCTTTTAAACTGGATATCTCTTCCTTCATCTCCTTTTCACTATTAGACATATATTCGCTATCCTCCCTCATCATTACTACTCTCTTACTAGGACACTGGGATGTTATAGTACCCTCTCCCTAAGCATTTGAAACACTTTATTCGTGAATTTCTGATTATGGAATTCAATTCAACCTTAACCTTCTTTCTTATAGGTCCTTACATTTTCTACTTCATTACTTCATATTTAGGCTTTAGAGCCTTATCATTCTTTTTACTCCAAAGTTTTCTCAGAGATGAGAACCTATACTAAACACTCTAAAACAGTTAATAGGCCTACTTTTGAGTTATCTTCCTACCTTAATTATCATAATGCAATGCGCCTTTTAACTCTATATAATGGTGTAATTCTATAATATTGATAGTTTATAGATTTAACTAATAAATAAATTACCCTTGTTTCCTTTATATATTCATCCATATTTTCCATAACCATGACAACCTTCATCTCTTTATAGTACTCCTTTATACTCTTAGAACCTTAAGTTAACATTTGCATCCTTTGGTAGTGCTCCTTTTAATAAAAAATTTACATAAGCTTCCTTATCACCAACTTTATCTTCTCCCAAGTTTTAATAGTCATTTATTGGTTTCTCCTCCTAGTAAGAATTTTTCGATTCGATGAATACACTACATAGACATTAAATTTCATCATAGCTAGTTTAACGATTTTTTCTTTCAAAAAATTTTAACAATAAAAAACTAACTCCTTTTGCTTCTTCCACTTTAAGCATCTAGATATATCTTCCCTATAAAAGGTGGTATTAACACCTTAATACCTCATCCTTTTTTAATAGTTCCTCTATTGGTTGATACCAAACTTCCCTCCTGCCCCCTCCCTACCACCCGCCCACTATGTTGATCTATTCATCCTCATCTATCATGCTTAAGTTTAATTCTTTTAAGTTGTTACTAACACCTTTTACTCCATCAATTAACTTAATGTCATTCATACTAGTAGTTGGAGATGGATCGATGCTATAGGTTACCTATGATATGATTATGTCTATCCAATTATTCCCTAAATTAACTAAATTATAAAATAATTTACTAAAGTTATCCTTGGAAGAAGTTCCTAAGGAACTCTTAATCTAATCCCACTTATTCCATCTCATTTATTTCCATATCTTTGGACATTGTTTTGCTTCGAGTTTAGGTCATGATATATTTGCACAAAAAGTTATTAGCAAAAGCACTGTCATATGTGTTTCTCTCAAGGTTTTCTCAACTTGTAGCTTGAACTCTAAACTTAAGATTCTTTGTAAACTAGGGAATCTAAGTCTAAATAACTAGTTTGAATATCTCCCTTTCTAAATAATCTCGAGGAAGTAAATTTATTTTAAAAAGTAAATAAATAAAATTAAATGTCAAATGAATAAAAGAAATTTTAAAAGGAAACTAAGTTCAAAGGAACTCAATTAGAATAAATGAAAAGAAGAAGAATTTGAAATGAATGAATTAAAATATTAATCAAAATAAATGTAACTATAGAAAGAACACTAAATAAGTAAAATTCCCTTGGTAGTAGGCTTCCTTGTGCATATTGGAATAGAAATAACTGTTCTTTAAGGATTTATATAATTGTTATCCCCTTTATTTTTTCCTCATATGAAATTTATAAAGCTTATCATAAAACTTAACTAAACCCTTTCTTTTTTACTTCAAACTTAAATAACAAGGAACACAAATTTAAGAATTTTTTTTTCTCAACAAAAATTTAAGAAAGAAAGGAATAACTAAGAATATTTTAATCGTGAAGATTAATGATAAGAACAAATTAAAATATAGAATTAATCTTTCATACCAAATTCTAGTTCAAACTTATACGACATGTGAGATCCAATATCAATACTATAAGACCAAGGATTTTTCTATAAAAACATAGGTCAATCTATAAAAAAGAAAACCAAAACATACAAAAGAATGATATGAATCACCATACACTAAAAAAAAAAGGATTGATTATATCCTAAGGTTTTAATTTCCACTAGGAAGTTAGGTAAGATTGCATTTTTAAATAACCTTAAGTAGTGTTAGGTAAGATTGAATTTTTAAATAACCTTGAGTAGGGGCACTCCAAAAGATAGAAGAAAGTCCTTCAATAATTTGAATAATCAATAATAATTAAGAACTATCATTTATAAATAATCATAAGCCTCATATAAGCATTAAACCTTAGGACTAGAATTTTAAAATGAATTAAAAACTAAAAATGATAAAACCCTATCAGACATTAAAAGAAAACTATTCATGCATAATAAAAGATTGATTCTTGCCTTGGACTTAAATTGTTTCCATTTATTTTTTCTAAATCAAACTATGTAAAATCTAACATAATTACAACATCAGTCAATGTATGCTAGATATACTTTACTTCTAGCATGAAATTTTGTAGCATTACACTTGTTTTTGGGATATTATTATAGGATTTGGTACTTATAATGAATTATCTCTTAAGTACTAAATATAAGCTACCAGTAACATGATGAATATGCTATAAACATCCTAAAATTATTAAATGTTTAAGGAGTTTCCAGCTAGTCTTAATCATCCACTTCATTTAAGATGGACACTTGATAGGTGTAAATTATATTATATTTTGATAGATGTTTAAGTGCGCTTTTGAGTATTCCATAGATGATTATCATGCATATAGTTTTAGAATTGTGCCATTATTATTATTTCTATGTTCTAAGTGTTTGTGTGATTTTGAGCATGAATTGGATCTTAATTTTATTTTTCAAGAAGTGTGTGATGTGTTTTTGAGTGTATAGAAATAGGAAATTAAAGATAAGGGAAGAATTGGAAATATAGAAGCAGGTCACAATCATGAATCTTTTTGCAATTTTAATGTTTTGGGTTTATTTGTGGAACCAAATTGAGTGGGCAAAACCTATATAGAATCATAGAAGCCTAAAAACCTATTTAAAAACTTAAAAAGCTTGAAAAATAGCAGCCATCATCTTCCAAAGTGAGGGAGCAAGAACAACAATCCAGAAATTCTAGATTTCAAGTTTGAGCTCAAATCAAGTTCTTTCTTGTTTCCTTTGTTTATTTCATTAAACTTGATGTGTAACCTAGATTTGAATATGTTATTCATGTTCAGGCTCTAATTTTTCATATTTGGATTTGTTCTTGATTTGTTTTGTGACTTAGTTATTGTTAATTTCAATTCAATTTTTTGGTGTTATAGTGTTTGGTTATGCTAATACTTTGATAATAAATTGAGAGAGTCAGTCAAAAGTAATCCAATTACGTGGGTAATGAGAGTTTGTGACCAAATAAGTTTCATAAATATCAAATTGGTAATCACACCATGAGAAATCTTGTGTGAAAACCTGATTATTTGATAGATCACTTAAGCACTAGTAAAAAATGTTAGGTAGGTTTTGTGAATCGAGAGGTTATAAAATCTAGAATTTTGTAATCAATTAGGGTTAGTTGATTAGGTCTTGAGAATGAGTAATCAACCCTTTGAAAATCTAGAATCAAAATCAAATCGAATCAATAGTGGTTAGGGTGCAAAATAATGATAGAATGAATCCTAAGCTTCATCTTTGAGCTTCCTCACATATTTGTGGTAGCTTATTTGTTATTTAATTATTTTCTTAGTTTCATTTAATTGTTTTAAATTTCCAATTTTTTATTTTTATTAAATTCATGTCCTGATAACTTAGGCAAATTTAGGTTTCACTCAGTTATAATTATTTCCTTATGGGTACGACACCTGTAATAATACAAGTTTATAACCCGTATATTTTGCATATATTGTGGGTTTATTATAAGTAAAACTTAATAAGTTTTTGGTGTCTTTACTAGGAAAATTTGAACTTTTTGAATTTCTTTAATTTGAGAAATTGTTACCCTTTTTTTTATTGTGGTACCCTTTATAAAAAAATAGTTTGGACATAAAGTAGAAGACACATCAATAAAGATGTCACAAAGTAAGAATGAGACATCTGAAGAGTTAGACACTAAGAATCGAAAGAAAAAAAGAAGGTGGAGGAAATAAATCATAGAGAGCAAAGGACCCTCATAAACTTCATGAGGCCAAAGTTAAATGCCTATCATTAAGGAATTACCCGACCACCAGTGTAAGCAAGTAATTTTGTGATCAAACTAGCACTACTGAATATACTGCAAACTAAAATGCAATTCTATGGGTTAGCCAATGAGGATCCTAATGCTCATTTGTCTAATTTCTTAGAGATTTGTGATGCCTTTCGATATATTGAGATTTCAAAATATTTTGATAAATTGAGATACCTAAGCTGTCGTTAGCATGAGATTGTTTTCCTTTACACTCAAGGATAGAGCTAAGGGATTCTCTTAACTCAACCAATGTTAAGACTTGGAAGTAGCTAGTGTAAGCTTTTCTAGATAACTACTTCCCTCTGAAGAACAAAACAAGATTGATAAAGGAATTTATCAATTTCCAATAAAACTATAGTCTCTTTATATAAAACATGGGAGCGATATAAGGAGTTAAAAGATGAGTGAAGTTCAAAGGATTCTAAATTGGACAAGATCATAGACAAGCTTATGAACATAGTAAAGGCCTAAAAGCGACTGGAATGGAAGATTGGGTAAGTAACGGAAGATCATGCCTTTTATATTCATAACCTAGAGGGTTAAATGGGTCAACTTATCAGTGAATTTTGTAAAGAAATGTAGAAAACTTTCTAAGTAACATGGAGGTAAATTTAAGAGAGCAATACAAGGCTATCATACCTAGTAGTAGGAAAGAGCTAGAAGAACTAGTGGACAGACAAGCTGAGACCGACTTTGTAGAAGACCAAGAGAAGAAGAAAAAGGATGAAGACAAGCATGAGGCCCCTCCCTATATTCCTCTTGCCCCTTAACCACGAAAAATTCCATTCCTATAAAGACTTCAAAAGAACAAATTGGATATACAATTTGAAAAGTTTATGAAAAAGCTGAAGAAAGTTCAAATTCACTTGTCTTTTGAAGAAGTATTAAAACATTAGCCCAAGTATGCAAAATTTCTCAAAGGCACATTATCAACAAAACAGAGTTAGGAAGATAACTAGATAGTAGCCAAGATGGAAACTTCCAGCTCTTTAATTACTAACCATATGCTCTCTCAATTGAAAGATCCAAAGAGTTTTACAATACCGTGTGTAGTTAGTAATTTAGATATTTTGAAATGTTTATGTGACTTAAGAACGAGTGTAAACCTTATACTTTTATTGATTTTTAAGAAATTATGGCTAAGAGATGCGAAGCCAACATTTATGTGTATTCAGTTAGCAGATCAGTTGATAAAGAAATTATTTGGCATGGTGAAAATGCTTTTGTGGATTTTGTCGTGCTAGACTTTGAAAATCCTAAGTTTACCATTTTTGAACAATGAAAAAGCTTTGGTAGATGTCCATGAAGACAACCTCATCCTTTGGATTAGAGATGAACAACTAAAATTTAACATGAATAAGGTATTAAAAATATAAAGAAGGGTAACTCATTCATGATAATTGATGAAATCAGATCTTTAAAGGAGTGAGAGAAACAAGAACAGATGATAGTGTAGACTGGGTTTGAAGAATATAAGGAAGTCTCTGTTCAAGAAGTTGATGAAGAAGAGAATGACAAAAAGATGATAATGGAGATAAAGTTTGAAGAAGATACAGACATCTCTGTTCATAAAATGGAAGATGAAGAGGAAAAGAAAGTGAATGAGGAAGAAAGACAACTATTCACGTTTAATTGTGGTAGTTTTCATAATGTTTTAGTGGGTAATTTGGTATATGTTTAGTTCTTAAATTGAATGATTAGTGCATGTTTAGATTAGGATTGTGTTATTGCTTAAATGTTTTCATTTTAAGTGTTATATAGATTAGTCCATGCTTTTATGCTTTAGTTTTGTGTATTTGAGGTACCTTGATGTATTTGTTAGTGTAGGAGAATAGATATAGAAGAACAGAGGAGAATCAGAGAAAGCCTGAAGTCAGACCCTGGCCTACGATCGAGACAGAACCAATTGGGGGGAGCCATGATTATGGCCTGGTCTGCCTTGATCCAGTTGTTTGTGATAGAGAGCGCGCGATAAATAGTGCATGATAGCCTCCTAAATACAACTTACCGAGGGACATTTGTGGCTTTCTAGGCCTAGGAAAATCCTAGGATTTACCAAAAATATAAAAAAAACTATATAAAGTAAGAAGAAGGAACCCCAGAGGATCTCCAATTTCTACCGCTTTGGGAAAACTCTAAGATGAAAGAAAAAAAAGAGAGAGAAGAGGAAGAAGAGGAGAGACGAGTAGGCTTCTACTACCACTGCTTTCTTGAGCCATCCCTATCCCGTCTAAGTGACATTTTCTTTTCATCTTTGTTACTTTTTTTTGTGAATGTGTAGGATGGATATGATCATGTTAATGGATTTAGGATTGATGATGAAGTTATAACTTTTCTTTAAGGATTTAAAATTGATTCAATGTTAATCTAGTTGTTTTTATGCTAATTAATTTGGGTGTTGTGACTATTTGTTATAACTTCATGCTTCAGTAATAAATTGTGAGGGTGAATCATGTAAAAATGATTGGGTTGGTTAATGCGAATTAAGCGAGCTAATAGACCACACAAATAATCAAATCGCTAATTATACGGAGAGAGATCTCGTGTAAGATCCGATTGTTTATTAGGAGGCTTAAGAACTAATTAGGTTGTGGGCTGATCGTTAATCTAAAGATCATATATTTGGTAACTCAACTGCATCACATCGTAATGCTAATCGAAATAAAAACTAGACTACTACTGTAGCAGTGGTGAGTTTAGGTCGATCCCATAGAGAGTGTGTATAAAGTTGTTGAAATGAAATTAAACGATGTTTAGGTTAAGGGTTTTGGATTTTGGAAATAAGAAAATAAAATAAAGCCACACTAATAAAATTAAATTAAAGAAACATGCAAAAAAGTGATGAAACTGGGAAATTCAGTAGGTACCCAATTCTTTAGTTTAATCTCGACCTATGCCCTAATTAAACATATTTCATTGATTTGTTGTTCTCAAATCTCTCCTAGCAACTATTAATTAGGTAGTGTTTAATTAAGATATAATCGTTAATTAAAACTAACTATTGAATAACCTAGAATATAATCTTTTGATTTAATTAGGAAGTAGCATTATGAATTAGGAAAATTGATTAATCAAGGCAACAACTATATATGATGTGTCATTTAAACTGGGATATTTTATCCCTATGATTACTATCATTAGTCGCTACACATGAATTTCAACATAAGAATTACGAATTACATCAAAATTCTAGCAATGGGTTTGTAAATAAATGATTCAATGAATGTATTAAGATCATCTTTTCATAATACTCAATGGGTTAATACACAAATAACAGAACAGTAATGATATTATGGTCATTTATACACAAAACCCAAATCCATATGCCTAGGATAACACAATCAATTCAATAAGAGAGAAAGAAACAACAAAAATATGAATGGAATGCTTAACCCAGGTAATCGGCATTGATGTCACGTCTGAACTAGCATTAGAACATTTAGCCCTCCATATGTCTATCCCAAGAAATTGTTAGAGTTATGTAAATATAGTGCCCTGGAAAGCAAGTGTATTTACGTGTAACTTTATCTTCTTCAGTTACAGTTTTGTAATGAAAATATTTATTATTAATAAAACAAAAGAGT
>JAOSBN010079279.1:0-12598 GCA_027563595.1 Erythroxylum suave | reverse complement strand
CGTGTCGGAACTCGGAGCTAGTTTTTGGGTACTTCGTGCCCAAGTGATTAGCTGGCAGTAGCCGGGAGTAAGCATTGAGTTTACACCGACTCGGGGCCTCTTAGCAACCCCACTCGTTGTTCTTTAACATGACGATGCAAGCTCACGGTGTTGGAGATGGCTCTGTGTTCAGACCATCTCGACGGTTGCCAAATTCGGTCGTTTACATTCCAGCAATGAGATCGGCACAACAAACATAATTGCACAGGATGAACACTTGTCGGATATATCAATGAACGGATAGCGAAGTCGCCCAAACTGTCAAGGCAACTTTCAACATGCCTGTCGATTCGCTGGTCGATATGGCTCGGAGGGCTTGCATGAAATCTAGTCGGGCCATTACCGACATAGGTGACATTCCGTATGAGCTCCTACGTCCGGTGTTGCTCAAGATCGAAAATCCCGAACAGCTGGTAAGCACAATGGACGAACAGCCAAGGCGTATCTGACCGTCTGTAGAGAACACTTGAACAGAATTCTCCACAGATCATTGGCAAGGACCGCGAAATATGGCTTGCCATGTTGAAGCGAGATATTCCTGATTACGAGAGTAAGCCGCATGAACCGAGTGACCCCAAGAACTGGTGGAAGGTGTATCGCAAGCTTAAAAAGGAGGCACAGGAGGAAATGAATGCTGGCGATGCAAGACTAAAGGCGGCACTGAGCAGCGCACAAGGCAAAAGTGGACCAACAACCAAGATGATAAGTCGAGATCAACTGCCACGCCAGCATGCTGTTGTACGGAGGAGACAGGCAATAGTGTACGACTATCACAGCGGTAGAACAGGGAGCAAAGGAGCGCATAAGCTGTCTCTGATGGAGAAAATACGCAAAGAAGGGAGGGGTGCTAGTACAACCAAAATGAATCGACCGACCCATGAGTTGCAGAAGAGATCCAGTGGCGTCGTCAAAGCGCCGCAAAGCTTTGTGCGAGACATCAAACAACAGCACCTAGCCAAGGTACCACTGGCCGAAGCAAGAGAGGCCATGGGATATGCTAGCAGCAAGCCTGCTAAGCCAATACCTCGTCCAGCAGGGACATCGTATGATCTGATACAGGACCGTGAAGCCAGACTGAGATCATTGAAGGAGAAGAAACAGGCAGATCGACCTATTCCAAGTCGTGAAGCGGCTGATAGTGGATCCGATGCAACCAAACATTTGACATTGGATTTTCTTGAAGACGATGAGGATGACGACCTCTTTGGTGGCCCGTCAAATTCGAAACTCAACTCGAGTAATAGAAAAGGAAGTCCACGACTTCGAGGCGGGAGCCCTCAAGCAACACCTCCGAGAAAGAAGGAGCCCCCAAAGCTGTTCATGTCAGGGCAAGGCCAAAAACGAAAGAGGCCGAGCCCAGGATGATTTAAGTGTTGAGCGTCTTGTATTTGGGTTGTTCCTGTTACACTCTTGTCACTAGCGACATCTGTCTCTTGCGGTCATGATGGTTTGTACTAGACTAGCGATTCGTGATGAATAATGAGATACCCTTCGGAACCTCCAGGTCTATCCACGTCCAAGTTTTTGTCGTTGCGTTTTGTCATGCGAGGCATTCATGTACCGGTCTGTTGACGCTATTCTTGCGTATAGTGTTTGTCAATCAGCCTGTCGACAGTCGCTCTACCTTCCACCTCTCAGAGCCAGCACCAGATGCAATGTGTTTCCACCTTCGAGGTTGTACTCGGCTGCGGTCTTGTCGTCGGCCCTGGTTTGGTAGTCAGACAATCCCGTGTCCACGATGTATGAGCACAATAGACCTCACATCTGTTTTCCGCCGTAAATGAGACGCTGCTGTTGTGGTGGAATTCCTTCCTTCTCCTCAACTCGCTCTTTTATTCTCTTGACCTGCCATGCGTCTGTCAGCGTCTGCTTGTTGACTCGTTCATTGAGATGAGCAGTTTTCATTATTGTCGTACCGGGTAATCTGGCTCAATGTCAAGTTCGATTTCCTTGCCTGTCAATGTACGGACTCTGTTTGGATGTTAGTGGGGTGTACAGACGGACACCTGATAGACGTACTTGATCAACATTATGACCAAGGTATTGCGCTGTCACTCGAATCGCCGATACAAGGGAATGAGAACGTCAGATGACGATCTGGGCCGTGTCTGTGAGAAGTCGCTGAACGCTGATGATCGTTGAAGTCGTGGGCAGTTGAGAACTATTGAGAGGCAACCATCTCCAACACCACGGTGATGCATGCACTACTAGGATGCGGGACGTTACTAAGCTTGGCAGACGTATGCCTGCAGCCTTGCAGGTGATCACTCTAGGCGATCGCATTTGTAGCCTGATGACCACCGAAGCGCTTTCTAGACCTTCCCAAACGCCAGTCTTGTCCTCCAGTGTTGCCGTCCCTCAACCTTCTCCGTCTAGAAACCCTTGCCAACATACATCGATTCTCCGCCGCCATACCACAAAGTGCCAAATCGGATGTCAAGCCCTTTTTCCTCCCCGACCAACCACTCTCCTCCGGCTTTGATGAAATTGCTTCCCTCCTTCGGCCAGTATTCAGCTTCCAGCCAGTTGTTGATCATCTCTATCTCTTTGATCCAGTGTGCACGTTTCTTCTTATCCTTTGTGACTCCAGCGTCAGAGGGATTGCCACCAAACACGTTTGGAGAATTGAACCGAGCGATAGTTAAATGTGCTGATGGAACCACATAGCGGGACCCCACTTGCAGACCTGCTTCATTCAATAGATGGTACAGATCTCGTCGAAGATGATGATAAGTATAGTCGTCATCGGTAGCCTTTCGATCCTTTGGAGGACATTCTCCTGCAGCAGGGACAAAGCTGAGAGCGACCGCCGCCGCATCGTAGCTGAGCATTGGCTTGACCAGTCTCGCCCTGTGTGTGCGAGTATAGTCGGCATATGCTTGACAACTTGGTTCAAAGATTGACTTTAGTTGTTCAATCTCTTCTGGTGTCTTAGAATGAGTGATCTCGAGCGTGGTCATATGGAGATTTTCTAGTGGCATGAGCCACAGGTCTAATAGCGTCAGGTCAATGTTGCCGGCTCACGTTAGCTCGAACAAACCTGGAGCGGCATCCTTAAGCTTCGCTTGCATCACATCGATGAGGTTCTTCAACTTCTTGGGCGGTCTCGCCCATGATACAAAACAATTGCGTGGGTCTACGTAGTTTGGATCTTTCTGAGTACCATCGAGTTTGACCAAATGTTCATCCAAAACCCATCCAGCGAATTCATCGGCTAAGATTTTCTCTTTCTGCTGTCCGTTTCTCGTCACGCGATGTTTCTGATAAAGCCCCTGTATGGCTTTCTGAAGAGACAGTCAGATGGCAACAAATACATCACACAGATGGAACAGGCATGATGGACCTACAGGGTCTCCATCGCATACTTCTATCAATCCATCGTAAGGATTAGACGTCACTGGTATCGCAATTCCGGATGAGTTCTCGATCGAAACTTTCGCCATCGATGACGAGGTGAAGGTTATAGACGAGACTTCAGCTGCTGTTCCAGCAGAACTGTCTTGATCTGGGCTATGGGTGAGGGGTGTCTGGCACAGGCGTCAATGGTCAGCTCAGTGGCACTGGCGCTCACCAGACGCCTTTACTGACTAAAGGCCGAGTCACAACTTCGAATATCGTCGACCAAAAGTCACAATACGTGTGCAATAAGTGGTTGGGAGCGTGTTAAATTGACTTTGGGAGTTCCACCACAAATGCAATCTCATGCAATACGGTACGCGGGACCGCGCTGGGTGGGATTGCCGCGCCGGCAGTCGTGCAAACAGACAGACGCTAATGTCGACGTGACTTTGATCTAGTAATCAGGAGTTTGTAAAAAGAACAACCTCTGCTGATTGTGGTCTTGCGTGCTCATAACGAACGATGTGGCCTGACAATATACACACTTGTTGAGTGAAGCGATCAGTAAGTCTACAGCTGAAATGGAGTACTCATCAACGGTCTAAAACGGACGATCTAGACCAAAGTCTCCTGTAGACTTGAGCCGGTCACGAGTCACCAGCTGCGCCTCAGCGCACAATAGTCGGAATACCGTTCTGTAGCACCAGGACCGCACGGCGGTTACTGAGGCTGAGTGGGATGCATGGCATGTAGTGATAAGATAAGATTGTTTCACGTGACTGTCTGAGTGCCTGCAATCATCAGCAGCCGTCGAAATTTGTGTGCGTTCTTGGCATATTGCTGCGCTTGCGCTGCTTCCACCCCGGACATTCGACACTTCGACGACTCTTGAATCATCTTCAGGATCGAGTCCATCGTATCGACAACTCCAACGACATAACAAATTTTGCCAAAATGGTAAGCTACCCTTGCGCACTGGTGGAGAAAAACATCTCAGAAGGATACTGGGGTTTTGCAACCGGAAATCAGGCGGCGAATATCTAGATCAGAGGATTGAGGTCGCAAGAGAATGTGTCACTAGTAATAAGTCGATCACATCAGCATAGTCGGGTCTCAAGAAGTGTACTGGACAGCCTCGAAGAGATAACATTGGTGATAAGCGGCGACATGCGAGATAGCCGAGGAAATTGAATAGTTTTGGGATTAACCGGAAACACAATGGATCTTGCAGATACAAGCCCGGAGTCTCCTGCTAACAATCATTTTCTCAGGTCAACGTTCCAAAGACTCGTCGTACCTACTGCAAGGGCAAGGAATGCAAGAAGCACACTCAACACAAGGTCACACAGTACAAGGCCGGCAAGGTTCGCACACCCAATTTCATGTCTCACGCAAGTTTCTGATACAAAACGTATTAGGCTTCGGTATTCGCCCAGGGTAAGCGTCGTTACGACCGCAAACAGTCCGGTTACGGTGGTCAGACCAAGCCTGTCTTTCACAAGAAGGCCAAGACTACAAAGAAGGTCGTTTTGCGATTGGAATGCACAAGCTGCAAAACTAAGGCACAGTTGTCGCTGAAGCGATGCAAGCACTTCGAATTGGGGTATGTTAGTATCAGTAAGGATCTGGCACATTAGCTGACAAGTTGATAGTGGTGACAAGAAGACCAAGGGTGCTGCTCTTGTTTTCTAAAGGTTTCTTGCCTATTTTGTTTGCTGCATTTACCGCATTTCAGTCATCACGCTGGTGGAATTATCCTCAATGTGACGAGGAAAGGAGAAACGAAATTTGAAGGTCAAGATAGTGCTTCAAGAGCACCAATCTGGAACAGTGCTTGTAACATCTGATGATGTTAAGAGCAAAAATGCATAACGATAAGGCAATTACAGCCTGATTTTCACCATCATCTATCCGATCCTATTTTCCTCCGCCATCACATTCGCAGCCAGACGTTCTGTACGATTCACTTGATATGGAGGATCTTATACTGTGCGCAATTCTTCAGAGGATGCAGAACAGAACCACATCTTAGATTTGACGTTGATCTCCCTTCTCGTTGATGCCTTCGATGACTCTCCTACCTTGTATGTTGAAAGCCATCCAACATCATAATGTCCTGATGCGCTGTCGCTTCTCAATCCGACCCGTTTTGGGAGGGGCTCAATTCCCCCTTGTAGCTCTCATCCATATCGTAATGCGTGGTACTAGCCTTGTACTGTCAAAACAAAATCTATTCGACCGTCTTCATCACAATTGTCAAGTGGTAAGCCCGAGGGCTACTTATCTCGCTGATAAATTGTTGATTAGGTATGGCTTGTTTCCGGAAGCGCGTCTGTAAAGTTACTCCGCGTGCCGTATTGATTTCTCGATTAGGAAAGACCCGGGCTTAAGGACTGCCAACATTGACCCGAAATTGCCCCCATACTTCCTATTGAGCACATCCACTGTTTATCGTCTGAAGCGAGTTCGTTACTAATCCAGTTATGGCTGCTCTTGCTGGTACTTGGGTGCTTATCCAAGCACGAGTACGTGACATGATTCTGCAATTGCTTTAGTATATATGACCTATGGCCAACACTCGTTCAGAGAAAGGACACTGACTGGATTGTAAGCATCTAATCATCATCGAGAAGTCAACTGAAATTCTGAATTTCGCCTTCAGACCTTCTATCCAAACAAGATGAGCAAACACCAACATTCGATCCTGATCACGGGCGGGACAGTTGGGCTGGGGTATGGTGCCGCTTTAGAAATAGCAAAAGCACAACCTGACACTGAAGTCATCATTGCCTCGCGATCAGACAATGACAAGGCAGCAGAAAGAATCAACAAGAAGCTCGATCAGTCAAACGTGTCGTTCAAACGTTTGGACCTTTCAGATCAGGCCAATATTCGATCATTTGTGACAGAGTGGGGATCAGGGAATCATGCACCAATATCTGCCCTGCTTCTCAATGCAGGCCTGCAGTTCCCAAAGGCAGAACCAGTGTACAGCAAGAACGGCATTGAAATGACATTTGCCGTCAATCATGTTGGCCATGCTCTCCTATTTTACCTTATACGACCATATCTTGCGGCAGACTGCCGTATCGTCCTCACATCCAGTGGCACGCATGATCCGGCTCAGAAAACACCAGTTCCAGATGCAGCCTACACATCTGTAGAGACTCTTGCACATCCGTCCGGAGAGGCATTGAAGCTCGCTGGAACCCAACGATACGCGACCAGCAAGCTTTGCAACGTACTTTGGGCGTACGCTCTTGATCGACATATCAAGGAGATCCAGCAGACTAATCAGTCCAATAAGTGGACAGTGACGGTCATGGACCCTGGCTTGATGCTGGAGACTTCGCTGGGCCGCGCGTACCCTCAGCCTCTTCCTTGGCTTGCTCAGAACGTTCTCTGGAGACTTAATTGGTTGTTTCGACTCATCATGGGACCCAATGTTCACACGGCAGCCGAGTCAGGAGCGGCGCTAGCAAGACTCGCAATCGCCAATGATGTTCAAGGTGTCTCGGCAAAGTATTTCGAGGGCTTAAAGGAGATCAAGAGCAGCGTCGCAAGCTATGAGACGGACAAACAGGAAGACATATGGGCAGGCACGGTCAGGTTGATCGCCAAGGACACCACAGAGGGTTCGAGTTTTCAAACGCTGTCTTGATGTCGGGTGTCTTTCTTGGGCAGGAAGGGCATCATGCCTGAGCGCGGAGTCTTCAGAGAAGCCGTCATGATAGGCTTGAGTGGTAATATTGATTGCTCGAGATCTGAAAGAGGGATTGAATAGCAAAGTCTGTTGCTTATCTCTCTTACACTAATGGATACCCATATTGTTCATATTAGAGTAGTAAACCCAAGTTCATATGTACATATTCAAGCTTGCCAGAGAAGAATCCAGTTGCTGTTGGGCGGCGGGCTTTAGCTAAACCGGTGCCAAGCTATAGCCCTGCGCATCAATAGTGCTTAAAGTGGCGGCTTGAACACCTCACTAAGAATTGCTACCTCGCCCATCGAGCCATCAGCACCATACAAAGCATGTATTGACATTATCAAATCTCGGTCGCACACTGCATTGCGTCGACGCCGAGAGGATGACCGACACTTCGTTGTCCACAGATACTGGTGAGAGGAAGAAAAAAAGACCACGGGCTGCCCGCGCCTGTGAGTTGTGCAGAGCTAAAAAGTACCGTTGCGATGAACTTTATCCCTGTAGTCACTGCAAGAAACAAAAGGTTGAGTGCGTCTATGATGTGGCTGATCATGTTCGTCAGCGGATACTTTCTTCTACTGCTGCGACCGAAAGAGGAATTCCTGGACAGTCACAGCATGACAATGATATCAGAAGGCTAGACAGCACTACTGCACAGCACACATCACTCGAGGACCCTACAAGAAGTACGATCTCGAGTGCATCCGCTTCGGCACAACCATACTCGCCTGCTACGAGTCAATGGAACCAAATCAACACCCGGTTCGTGTCAAATGCAAATGGTGGCAGAAAAGAGCCAATAAACTTAGATGACACGTTAGCCACCGAGGATCATGATGTTGAAGTCAGTGACGTGAACCCGCATACACAGAACGTCGAGTTCCACGGAAAGACCTCGTCAATTGCATTCCTGGCTGCCCTACAATCGCAGAAGCAGAATGGGACAAGTAAAGCAGTATCCAGGCGCCATCCTGCAGAGCCAGGACAACCATCCTTGGTCTCGGTCTTCCACAACGAGGCTTTCTCTCCTGAAGCGCTTGCAAATACTCAAAACGAAGTTGCAGCTCTAGAGTCCGAACGGTACTATTTCAGGCAGGCCCAGATATTCTTGGACGGCTTCTTCCAAAATATACATTTCATTCACCCGATTCTAGACCGGCAGATCTTTATGACCCGTTGTGAAGATCTGTGGTTTGGAAGACCAGGGAGACAGCCAAAGTGCTTCGTTGCATTGTACTACAGTATCCTGTCGCTAGGCGCTCTGATCAAGACATGGGATGAGGAGAAGTTGGATGGCTTGGGGAGGCTGGAATGGAGTCGAAAGTTCTTCAACCTGACTCGTACAGCCATCGGAGGGCTAGCTTCGATGACTGCAATCGAATCAGTACAATGTCTTTTCTTTATGGCTAAGATCAGCCAGAACGAGTTGAATCCTTCTCTAGCTTACTTGTACCTAGGCTGGGCCACTAGAGCTTGCTTCTCTGCTGGATTTAACCGAAAGCAATCTTCCAGCAGCAAAGACTCTCCCAACAGCCAAGAGGAGGTTGCCAGACTCTGGTGGGGACTTTACTCTCTTGAGATCGAAGTCAGCTTTGCATTGGGCAGACCTGATTCTCTTGGCTCAGACGTCTATCATAACCAAATCATGCCTGCACGAAGCGAGACCGAAACAACAATCATATCCGTGATGGTGCATTTTGCCAGAATTGTTCGGCAGGTGTCCACGTCGATCTATTTCTCTGAGGGATCTATACTAGAGAAGACGGCTGCCGCATCCTCGATCGAATCAGGAATGAAAGCTTGGCTAGAGAGCGTTCCTAGTATTATCAGACCGTCCATATTGGAGACAGGTCAAGTGCAGAAGATTACTAGAACGCCGACATGGGCGAAGCGACAGAAGCTCGTACTAGAGTTACGCTTCTACAATGTGAAAATGGTCTTGTTTCGACCTTTTTTGACCATCGCAGCTGAGTACAAGCACTCTGTACCTGACGAGGTTCAGCAAGCTGTGGTCAAGTGCGCTCTTGCAGCAAGATCCACAATCGAGCTCATGCACGAGATGTACTGCCAGCATACCTTCTTCCGAACTTGGTGGTACAACACCACATATATTACATACGCGGCATCAATAATTCTTTGCTATGGTCTCAAAGTCGCTGATAGGGAAGAAAGAGCGGACTGCCTCAAGCTCGGGCAGCAAGCCGTTGAGATCCTTGATGCTATGGAAGAAAGTACGGTTGCTGTGAACGCATCTCAGGCTATAAAGCAGATACTCGCATCTGCGGATGATATCACTGGAGTGGAAACAGCTGGGGTTGACAATGACGAATCTGCGCACCAAAGACAAGGCGGGCAAGATGAACATGGACCTGATCTTGCATATTTCGCTGATGACAGCCTTATGTCATTCTTCAATCTCGACGAAAACATGGACTTCCTCGCAATGACATTCCCTTTGAATAGCAGCCACTTTTCCTTCCTGAACGACATCGGTGACCACCTCTGAAAGCTGAGATAATCCCGGAAGACGCTGCTTGGGAAGATGCAATCTGAGGAGCGGTTTTCACAACGTTGGAAGAAACAACTCCACGCGACTGGATTGGAATGGTCACAATTATTGCTCTATCACTGAAGTGCAGAATCTTGCTACTTGAAACCCCCAAGCCTCTTCTTTCGCGTCGTATGTCGACAAGGCAAATACTGGTGAGATGTGATTATGGCCTTCGATAACCTCGATCTGCAAGTTTGAGGTTTGTGCTGATTCGCTAGCACTCCAAGCATCGGCCAAGTCCTTGTTCGGCACCAGTATCTCATCCTCTGGATCTAGGGTTGCAGTCATCGAAAGGAAATTGACGCTTGGTAGGGCGTCTGATACACTGCTGACGTTATTCAAAGCTTTTAGCAATCCCATAGGACAGTCCTCGTCCACTCGATCACCGTAATATGCTGTAATCACCTGGCTCCGACTTGGGTCAGCCTTCTGGAAGTGTACCGGCACCGCCAACAGTATAACGCCCTTCAGTCTCAAGTCAGCTTGTCCTAAGACTTGCTTTCTTAATTCAGCAAAAGTAGGGTGGAACAGATATGTCGACACATGAACACCACCAGCCGAATTTCCCATGAGGAACAGACTTTTCTTCTCGTCTCCCGACCCAAGGATTTTCAGATTTGTTCTTGTCCACTCCACGACCAATGCAAGATCTTCACCACCTGACGGAAACCGTGCTTGTGGCACCAGACGATAGTCAGCGACTATCACGACAAACCCGCATCTGTCTGCAAAGAAATGGCCTAGATTGGCGTATACCAGCTCGTTCTCGACCATTGGCATGATCTTGGCTCCGTTGATGAGGCCACCGCCGTAGAGAAAAATCAGAATTGGACATCCCACGCCACTGGGACTGGTCGAGGGATAGTAAACGTCCAAATTCTGACGAGGATCCGAACCATAAGCAAATGTTTTGCGCAGGGTTGACTTGATTTGTGCAGCATGTTGTTGCAGAAGTGTTCCATATATCTGGTGAGTGGGACGTACGGTCTGTCCGATTGATGTGCCTAAAGGAGGAAGTTGATCCATGTTCGTCGTTGGATTGTTTGCTGCGAGGAATGCAGTACTTTCTTCTCAAGGTCGGACAATGCTCAACAGGACTCGCGATCTGCGCAAGTACTCTGATGTTATCAAGGAATGACTTTTCGGTGCACACGGACTTCGACCAGGGTGAGCACGATATATGTCACAGCAGAACAGAACACGCACAGCAATCACGCATAGGATCGGATGCTATGACGAATGAGCGCCGAGGTAGAATTGATGCTGTGTGCCAATCCTCGCACGATCTTGGACTCGAAAAGTCAGGAGGTACGATGTACTACAAAGGTCGTTGACATACTCGCATGATGCTCTCCACGCGAACAGAGTAGAATGTTGTCGTGCAAGTCATGGTGGCAACCTCAGTATCCTTGTGCGAGCTGTCATGCGGAAGTGGGAGCATTCATCGCCGATTGCAACGGTTCCGAGCCGACACTGCACAAATTGGCCAGATGAAACACTCGCTCAGTTGGTGTCCAGCGAGGCCCGGATAATCCGAGGTGTGGGGATGGCAACGTTGTGATCGGCAGTTGCCGTTGATTCTGGCTACCTATCTCTCAGGTCTAGACACCCAGACACAACACGGTAAATTTGAAACCAGGATGATCGAACTTGCCACGACGCAACCAGCTGTGCTAGTCGCCACAGTTGCATGTGATTGCTGTGCCTAGTTTCTCAACATGCCACGCTGTGAAGCACGTGGCAGAGCGAGTTTCCTTGGTTCAGCAGTGTTCGTGCTACGACAAGCCTACAATTTGGGAGCTCGCCACTGGCTGGCATTGAGAGATTGGTTATGTGAACATCAAATATGGGTATCATTCTATACAAGGCCACTCCGGGCAGACATCAGCATCCCTTGAAGCCTCAATGAGACACGCCCGCAAAACCATGAGTCTTGTACTCCTTGAACTTCCTCGTCGGCACCTTTTGCTCAAACATCTCGTCAAGCTCAACAAAGCTGCGGTCTTTGGTCTCGGGAAACTCGAACCAGAAGACGATCAATGTGATGACACACATGGCAGAGAAGATGAAACCAGTCTTGCCGGAGAGTCCAGCGCCGCTCGGTTTCGGGTTGAAGATGTAAGGCGTTACGACATTCCAGATACAGGAGTACAGATAGTTGAATGCAAGGCCGATAGCTTGTGACTTCGCCCTCAGTCTTGCTGAAGAGATTTCGCCCGCGGTGGCCATAGCTGGACCGACTGCGCTGGAGATGCAGAACCACAAGAGTTGCAAGCTGATACCAACAGTCCTACCAAACAATGTTAGCAATGTTGGATTTCCAAGAGAGTCGAGGAATGACTTACCATTGTGCAGATTTGTCACGAGGAAAGCAACCAGCGATTCCCATCATAAGCAGAAAGACACCTGCAACTGCAGTGCTTGTGAAGATGATTTTTCTTCGACCGACTCTGGTCATGAAAAAGAAGGTGTAGACACTGCTAATCATTCCGAAGGCAATTCCGATTTCGATCATCATTGATACCTTTGTTGGAGAGAGACCGGCTTGAACCATGAAATAAGGACCATTCGAGACGATCGGAATTCCGACCATATTGTTAATGGCGTTGCAATACAGAATGATTCGAGTACGTCGCCAGTTGGTGCCTCGGAAGCATTCCAGGAAAGATGCACTGGAAGCGTCCTGACCACCGGCTTTCTCGGTCTCGGTAAGAGCCTGAATGTTCTTAAGGGTAGCTTCGACATTGGACTGCTTGCCGTACAAGCTTCGAAGTGCTTTCTCCGCCTTCTCAGATTTGCCCTTTCGAACGAGGTAGAATGGGGACTCTGGAATGAGGAGCATGCCGAGTACCAAAACGCCTGGCCAAGCCCAGCCGCTTGCAAACATATTCTGTTGAAAGTCAGTGACTATGAAATATTCCCCACCGGGTTAGAACTTACTAGAAAGCAGGAAGGGGCAATGA
>JAOSBN010079268.1:0-12598 GCA_027563595.1 Erythroxylum suave | reverse complement strand
TTGTTATTCAACTGTGAATCAATTAATTTAGATTCTAATAATATACATGTTTCCCATACATCTCTATGTATATGTATTTACTCACAAAAGAATCTTGGTACCTTTTGACCAGATATATAACTCTCACACAAATAAAACCAAACAAACCAAACTCTTTTGTTTTATTAATAATAAATATTTTCATTACAAATCTGTAACTGAAGAAGATAAAGTTACATGTAAATACACTTGCTTTCCAGGGTACTATATTTACATAACTCCAACACAAGCTACTTTTTATTCAACAATAATAACGATAAACTAGACAGCAATGGTGATGACAAGCAATGGCGAAGTTTTAGTGAGGATTTTCAAGCCCTCATAAGAAACAATAAGCAACAATAAATGACAAAGAATAATTATGGATTATGTAGGGGTACAATAATGCATTACCTGGCGGCCCACCAAAAACCCTACTCAAATTAGGTGCACCTTATTCTTCTTCACTTTGTGAAAGACTATACTTTAGTCTTTGCTGGGTTATCTATTCTGGGGCATTTCCTTATAAAAGATGCACTCAATGGTAGTATAACCTCTGTTGACAATCAATCTACTACTGAGAACCATATTAACAATAAGGAAAGGGAGTTTATTAGGAATGCAATGGAAAAATACTTTCCTTTAATTCAATAATCATTATGTTATAACTCATCTACAAATGGGAAGGTTTGTAAAATAGTAGAAGCATACTATCTAAAGGTTCATGCAAGATTTTGGTAGTGGGAAATCCAGTTAGTGAAAAACTAGAAATTTTCTAAGTTTTTATGATTGATGAGGTTGGGGGTTTTGGAAAAGTCATCCTTACTGGTTAGTTATTTCTTGGGGAAAAGGTCCTCTTTCCCTCAAATTCAAATATAGGAAACATCCAATTAGGGACAGAAAAGATTGGAGAAAAGGTTACTCACTGAGGAGGATAAGTTTGTGTTTAGGTTTTTAAAAGATGCCAATCTAATTAGCTAAAATTATATTTTGAATCGCAACATTTACAACAAATTATAGAACAAACCTTAATGTTTCAATAATTACAACAGAATACAGAACAAGCTATAATGTTTCAAAACATTCAAATTGAACATTTAGGGTATGTTTTAAACATCTTGAAAATATTAATATAGCAGAGAGTTAAGCCCATCAAATTTTCCATCCATTTAGGGTCTATTCTAAAAATTTTGAAAATGTTAAGGTTCAATTTGAATGATTCAAAATGTTAGTGTTCAAGTTGTATTCTATTATAAACGTTGAGATTAAAAATGCAATTTTGGTCAATTGACATCTTAAAGTAAGGGAAATGGCATATAAGGGATTAAAATGTTGTTGTAAAATAAGAGGCTTGTATTGACTTTGGCTAAAACAAGGACTGGTACTCTTCCTATTTGGATATACTTTTATAACCTGTCGGTGGAGTACTAGAACTTGGAAGGACTAAGCTTCACAACAAATTCAATAGGTAAGCCTTTATGATTTGATTCCCAAGCTATAAAATTAAATTTTGTTATATAAGGGTTTGTGTAGAGATTAGAATTAATGATGAACGCCCAGGGATTTTATATATGACAAAATTAGATAAAAGTAAGGATTTAGTCAAAATCGAGGTTTAGCTGATGTACAAATGAGCCAAGCTACAAGTAACAAGGTTTAAAGACCTATAGGGAAAGAATTCTCCACTAGTAGTTACCACGAGTTAATGGGAATGTGAGAATATGATAATTAAGATAACATGTAGCAATAATTACATAATACTAATTATAATAATGAAGAGCTAGATGTACTAATCATTTTATAGAAAGTAACAGGCCAGGAAGCAGTGGACCCAGTGGGTAAGGAATAATTCCAGGCTCAATCGCCTCTGGGAATACAATACTTGAGGTGTCTCAATTGTCTTCTAACCCTGAACTAATGAATAATTTGGAGGATGAGAATGACGATACCAATGAAGGAGGTGAATCTTCAAATTATAATATGGATCTAGAATGTTAGAAGAATTTCAAAAAATTTGGAGCCACCTCTAAGGAGAAAACAAGGAGGAAGAAAAGTAGAGTCTGGCTTAGAGGTATTTAATTCCTAAAACTAGACTATCTTATAATATCCATGATTATTTGTAGTGTTAGAGGGATGAACTACCTTTTGAAAAGACAAGTTAAGAGGGATGTATTTAAAAAAAGATAGTTATTTTCGGACCTATAAAAACTAAAATAAAAGTTAAAAATATCAAAGACTATCTACAGTTTTTAGTGAAAAATGTATTAGTTCTTTCTAATCATTTTTTAAATTTAATGAATTTGTATCAGAAATAGTAGAAACTATTATAAATACAAAGATTTCAATTTGTAGGCTTTATCCTAGCTTTTAAATCAAATTACAAAGAGTTGAGAAAAAAAGATTAAGAGTATCAAACTATAAAGGAAATAGATCTTCTATTCACAAATGCCATTTGCTTTTGATTCCAAGGGTGAGATGATGCTCCATGCTTTTTGTGATGATAATATCTCTAGTCTAATTTCAGATTCTATCCCTAAGTACCACCCTTATATAGTCTACCTATCCTTTCATTCCACAGAGTATAAATGGTGGTTACAAATGCAACTTTAATAACGATTGCATTCTACTGTCTCGATCTTGCTTGAGTGATGATCATATTAAACGTCAACTCCTAATCTTGTTTGTGATTCACCATATCTAGAATTTGTTGAATTATATCCCATACCACTTTAGAATAGTTGGAAATGAAGAATAAATGATTCATATCTTCCTCAAGCTCCTCACATAGTTCATAGATTAGGCCATGCTATCCAAACCATACTATTTTTATCTTTGGCCTATTTTTAATCACAAGCCACGTGATTATAGAGGCTTCCTAGTTTAAAGAGATTTTCTAAAGGAGTTGTACTAGGCCACATCAGACATGAGGCTATTGAATATTATATGAGAGTAAGCATTTATGAATATAACCTATGGGTTTAGGGTCCAGATTATCGTATCTGAATTGTTTCTATCTTTGAGATCAGGTTGATGCCCCACTAAAGTAGAGAATCCACTAAATTTTCCATGTCATTCTTCATTAAGAATGATAACTGAGACTTTGGAGTTAGTAGGTAGTCTATTTCTCAACTAAAAAAGTTCAATTCTATGAATAAGTGCACCTGTATTTAACCAATTATCATGCCAAAATGCCCATTCCCTACCTTGTGTTTGATGAAAGGATATATAAAGCTTTTAAGTTGTAATAATTCACTGAAGATCCATGAGTTTTAAGTTGAGGGTGAGATATGCCAGAAAGTCTCATTTCTAAGGTGAATCTCATACAGTCACTTAATCCATAGAGCCCCTCTAAATATAAAGGGTTACCATAGCCTCTTGCTCAAAAAAACTTTGCATAATAGACACTGATATAATTCCTAAGCCACCTTGCTTCTTCAGTTTAGTGACTGATAGTTGTGCATTAGTGTGTGTTTTTCTAAGTATTTGGTATGTGTTTCTTGTTAATAGGTCATTATTGTTGGGTTCTAGGATTTATTTTGTATCTTTTTATTTAGTTTGTTCTTGATTGTTGTTCTTTTATAATTGATGTTCATTTAGGGTAAGGAATTAATCATTTTGATGTAGGAATGGATGGTGGCTACCTTTGTGATTGAGCTAGAGACCAAGAAAGGAGAAGATAATTGGAGAAATTATAATGTAAGAGCCCACAATCATGGGTTTCATGCTAATTCCCATGATCGTGGGATACATAGCTCGAAGATAGATGTAGGGTTCACTTATTTTTTAGGTTTTCTTGACTATTCAAGGTTATAAACTCCTATAGATAAAAGAGCTTCAGTAGAGACTTGCCTCCCTGAGTAAAAACACAAGTTTAGAGTCTTAGGAGAGGTAGAGAATCAAGGTTTTTCATTCATGATTAGGAAAAGAGCATACTAATGCTGGATTTTCCAAATTAGGGCAAAGAAGAAGAAAAGTTTGAATTATTTAGTTTTCTTTTATTTTTTATCCTCTAACATTTGTATGATGGATTATTTGATTGTTGGGGATGTTATTGACATCATAAGTGGCTGATTTAAATGTAAAGATTACTTTTGAACTTTTTGTTGAACTCTTGTTTTATTGATTTGACTGAATGATGTACTTATACCTTGCAATATATTAAGACATTGAGTTAGGTAATTTGTGTACAATTGTACAATTAGAATCGGCACCCTATAAACCTATATTCATCAAGTTAATTGATTAGTTAAAAGAGAGATCTTGGCTACTTAATTGATCACATATAAGATAACTTAATAACTGATTTAATTGGTGGATTGATTTTGTAGATTGAGAGATCGCTTAATCATTTCCATTTAATTTGGTTAGGGACAATTAATTACACCTTAAGAGAGGTTAGTTAATACATTAGGACATTTTAAAACACAATTCAATTAATAAAATAGGAGGGAGATAAGATCAGGAAAAAGTGATCTTAGTTATTAAAATCTTGAATTCCAAGTTTCTGCATTTTTGCGTTATCATTTATACATGTTTAGTTGTTTAATTTAATTTAAGTTTCTAGTTTATATCCATTTAAAAATTTGGTTCTTAAACAAAGATCATATTGAATTAAGTGGTGCCTAGGCACAATCCATGTGGGATCGATATCCAGTTTTTTACTATAAGTTTTGACTTGTATACTTGTGCTTTTAAGCATAAAACTAGTTGTTGTTTTTCATTCAACAAGTTTTTGGTGCCGTTACCGGGGATTATTTGTATAGCATCTTATTTAGTTTAGGTTACTTTGATTTAAGAGTTTTTTTATACTTGTGCTTATGTATTTGCAGGTGCATGAACACAAGAAGCATGCAAAGATCGAATGAATTTAGTGAAGAGTTAACCAATATAACAAAGCACGAGTGAGAGTTGAGAAGAGTGAAGTGGCAAGACATTATATAAAGAAATATAGCTGAAGAAGGAGAGCAAGGAGGAGTTGAGAGGACATTGATAGACTTTATGAAGCTAGGTTTCAGTCCTCAAGGAGTTACGAGGCCAAATATTTAAGCTAATATCTTCGAGATCAAGCCAATACTTTTCAACATACTTCAGAGTAGTATACAATTTTATGGGCTATCCAACGAAGATCCCAACGCCTATATCGCAAATTTTTTGAAGATCTGTGACACCTTCCTATTTAATAGGATGTCTGATGATGTCGTGAAGTTGTGACTATTTTCTTTCACTTTGAGAGATCGAGCGAAGGAGTGGTATAACTCACTTAGTTCAAGATAGATGACTAATTGGGAACGGCTAGCCCAAAGCATTCCTCGCTAAATACTTCCCATTGCCCAAGACATTAAGGGTTATAAAGGAAATCACAAATTTTCAACAGAGTGATAAGGAGCCATTATATGAAACATAGAAGAGTTTTAAAGAATTACAAAGAAGTTGTCCACACCATAACCTTCTGAGGGAGCTCCTATTGTAGACATTCTACAATGGTGTAAATCAAAGCAAAAGAGGAACCATAGATGCAATTTGTGGGGTTTCTTTGATGAGAAAGACTATTAATGCAGCTCATAAACTTTTGAAAGAATTGATGAGCAATAGTTGTATGTGTTCAAGTGAGAGGAGTAGATACGAAGGAACAAAAAGGTATGATCCTGATTAACTCTATTATAACTTTACAAGCACAAATCACAGCCTTTTACAAGCAGTTAAGCAACATACAAGGAACATCTTCATCTATGGACAAAGCTATGCAATTACAGTATAAGTTATGTAGGCAAAACAATCATGGCTCAACTGAATATTTCTTATTAGGAGCCAGTGGTACAGAATAGGTAAATTACTTAGACCAATCACAAAGAGGTAATAATCTACACTCTAATACTCATAATCTGGGAGGAAAAATCACCCAAATTTTGCTTAGAGTACTGACAATACAGGTGGTTAAGCAAGACCGAAAGGACCTCTTGGATTTCAGTAAAACTAAATTGGATCTATAGAGAGAAAAATAGATAAGTAAAACCAAACTGGCACGTCAAAAAGAGAATTTAAAGAAGATGTTTTCAATTTAAGAGGAAAGTCAAAAGAGGAAGGAGGCAAAGTTCGATTAGATTATAAAGAACCATGCCTCATCCATCCACAATTTGGAGGTTTAAGTAGGCCAACTTGCTAACGCTTTGTCTTCTAGAAGTATAGGTAGTCTACCAAGCAATAGTGAGGCCAACCTCAGGGAACAAGTCAAGGCTATTACATTTCAAAGTGGTAATCAAGTGGAGGAACCAAGTGTGTAAAAAGATAGCCAAGAAAAAGGGAAATGCAAGGAGATAGAAGAAGAGAAAGAAGAAGAAAGGCTTTATGTACTACCAACACCCTATAAACCTAAACTTTCGTATCCACAAAGGGTGAGACAAAATCAGGTGGACACTTAATTTTCTAAGGTTTTGAAGAAACTATAGAAGCTATAGATTAACTCGTCATTAGTAGAAGCCTCGGAGTGCATGCCCAAGTATGCGAAATTTCTTAAGGACATACTCACACACAAATGCTCTTGGGAGGACAACTAAACAGTAACTCTGACAAAAAATTGTAGTTCGATCATATCAAGCCAACTTCCTTAAAAACTACAAGATCTAGGGAGTTTTACTATTCCATGTGTTGTTTGTAATTTTGAATTTTCTAAATACTTATTAGGTGTAAGTACTAACCTAATGCCTTTATCTATTTTCAGGAAATTAAGACTAGTAAAAGTCAAGCCAACATCCATGCTAATTCAATTTGTAGATCAATCCATCAAAAGGCTAGTTGGAGTTGTAGAAGATGTATTGGTAAAGGTGTACAAATTAATTGTTCCTGTTGATTTTGTTGTGTTGAATTTTAAAAGATTCATCTTTATGAGATAAAAACAATATCCAAAAAAATCTAGTAAAGTCATCAACAATTATAAGACCATACTTCTTTCCACCAAGACTTACTGTTCTAGTTGGTCCAAACAAATTTATATGTAACAGCTCTAGAGGTCTAGACCAAGTTACAATATTCTTAGACGTAAAAGATGTTTTAACTTGTTTTCCTCTTTGACAATTTTCATAAAAGAAATCTTTGTTAAAGCTTATCTTTGGTAAACCTCTTACCAAATCATGTCTAACTAATTTTTAAATGTCTTTAAAACTAACATGACTTAGCTTTTTGTGCCAAGTCAATTTTTCATCCTCTGTTGATATAAGACACGAAATATTTTGACTTTCCAAATTATCTAAGTTAATTTTATAGAGATTGTTTTATATCTTAGCAAAAAAGAATATGGACCCGTCCTTGTTTTTAACTAAACAAGAATTTTGATTAAAGGATTCTTCAAAACAAGAATCACATAATTGACTTATACTTATTAGATTATGCTTTAAACCATCAACTAGCATAACATTATCAATAGATGAAAAGGAATCTTTAACAATTTTGCTGATCCCAATTATTTTGCTCGGTTGGTTGTCTCCAAAAGTTACTGATCCCCCTAGCTTATGTTGGAGGTCTAGGAACGTAGACATTCTGCCTGTCATGTGTCGTGAGCAGCCACTATCTAAGTACTATTGATGGTAGTTACTTCTTCCATGTGAGGAGATCTGCATTATATATTATATCCTTCTTAGCTACCCATATTTTCTTGGATCCTTTGGGGTTAGTCTCATAATTTTTCTTAGAATAAAAATAAGAATACTATTTTTTTTCTTTCTAGTAGTAACAAAATTCCTATGATAAAGAACATTACTATTATGAATAGTATTTCTACCAAAAAAAAAAGCCTAATCCACTTTTATCATCTAGATGTCTATAACTTCCAATCATATCATTCATCATTTTTACACTTTCTGTAAATTTTGATAAATCTGCTGAAAGAATATAAATCCTTTGTTTTAACTGATTAATCTTCTCAAATCTATCAACAATTATGATATATCGATATATCCTATGATAACTGTAGAATTTTTCACCAATGTGCACTACAATCCTAAAATGGATACATTTTGGTTCAGGATAGGCATCCATGCTTATAAACTTGATTATACTGTCATTCGTGCACTTTTTTATTTATCAAACACTAAAGTTTTGGATGATCACGATGACTTTTATGTGGATGATTATTGGAAAATTCTAACAGGTGAAACCATTTCGACTCTAGCAATGCACCAAATACTTTAATTCGTAGCACCAAGCACTTACTTCTCCTTAAGTTTATATGCCTAATGGTTTTTAAAAAAATTGAAAGCATTGTGTTAATAAGAAAAGCTCTTATTTTGGCATGTCATATATTGTTACTACTTTTGCTTTATATTAAATTCTTGCTGTGGATAGTGTACGTACGACTAAATATTATATGTTTAACATATCTTATATGGGATGCTATAGAGCTCTGAAATCCTCAGACGTGTACTGCAGTAAAGAACAGGAAGGGAAAAGATGCAGCCACTTCTCAACCATCCACATCTTAGGTACCTATAGAGCCCTAGGAAGAAACAGTGGAAGAGGAACCCACTACAGCAACAGAGTTCGATAGATTAGAGCAAATCCTCGACCAAATAGCCTCTAACCTTCAACAAATGATGCTGCAAATTAATGAGCTTAACAACCAGATGAGACAAGTTCATAAGGAGCTGTAGTACATAAAGAAGAAATTTCTCAAGTTCACCTAGAGGAATAATATTGAAGTCCCTTCTCCAACGTTTTCACCACCATAATCTCCATGAGCTTTCTTACCCTAAAACTTTTACATTGGTTTATTTACTTTGTTAGTTGTTTTGTCTTTTTGTTTAGTTTGATGTATTTTTGTTTGGTTTGATGTCATTTTATCTTATTTTGTGGTTTGTTCGCTCAATGTTACACGCACTAAGTTTTACTATTTATAACCTTGGTAATTACCACTAATGCACGGGTCGTTCATATAATACCTAAGGTGTTGACCACATGAGGAAGGCAAACTAGTCCTAAAATCTAAGGTCATCTTAAATTATAATAATTGTAAACTAATAACTAATGTAGAAATTAAAACAATCAATAATCAAATATGAGAAATTAAAGTGCCAAAAGAGTAAACAAAATAGTAATTCACACAACAATCTGAAAATAGGGAGAGAGGGATTTTTAATTCAAAATTAATGGAAACCTAACTAGTTATGCCAATATTGAATTAACGGGTCTAGATGGTCCTAGGGTGAATTACTTGAAGTAAATCACTTGTTAATATAGGAATCGCATATAATATGTAAAATACACAAGAAGAGGGTTGATTGTGTTAAATCGTTTAAGATAGTAATCTTTAGAATCTTCTTGATTTTTCTTGAAAAATTCTGATGATTACAAATCAACGGACTTAATTCGTTTAAGTAATGCAACTGTGGAAATAGTATCTATTCTTCTAACAACAAGAAATTAAAGAGATAAGGGTTAGAGAATATGACACTGCGATTTATACTGGTTCACCTTTAACCTTTGGGCTACGTCCAGTCCTCAGAGTTTATCTGAGATTTCACTATCTTTTGCAACTTTACAAGTATTCTTTCTACTATTCCAGAACCTCTTCAAGTCTCTTTCATAAAGTATTCTTTATCTGCTATCTTAGCCTATTCTAGCTCTATCCTTTCTTTCACTTCAAAAGATATTGTTTGAGCTTCCTACACTTACGGTACAGGTGTTCTTGATCTCTCTTCTTCCTTTTTTTCACTCAGGATATTTTTAACAGTATACTCACTGGATCATAGAATTATTTTATGTAAGCAAAAGTAAGTAAAAAGTTGTTTTATCTATGACTACATCTGATATTTATAGTCTAATTCTCCAACGGTCTTCTTGAGAAAACTGCTTGTAGAAGCTTCAGAGATCTGTTATTAGTTTAGTTCTATAACTAACTCCAACTAACTAACTAACCGACGTTGTAGATTATTCTTTATTTATATCATCTTGATTTGATTTGTCTGCTTAGTCTTATGTCTTCGGTTCATCTTATGTCTTTGCTTCGTCTTATGTCTTCATCTTAGACATGTGACTTCGTCTAAGACACTTTGACTGGTCCGTCTTATACTTTGTATTAGTCAGCTCTTGAATATCATCTTGATTTGATGATTTATGCTACTTACATTTCTATGTGCACTTAATAAAATCATCAAAATAGTTTACACACTTCTTTTATTATTATTATTTGACTTTCATCAAAATCAATAAAAAAAGTGAAGTCTTCTTAACTTAACAATCTCCCCCTTTTGGATGATAAGAAATAATTATAAGATTAGAAGATAAAAAAGATATTTAGACAAATAATTCTCAAACAAATAATAAATTTCTAAAACTAATACTCGTTTCCTTTCTACTATTCTCCCCCTATTTGTTATTAATCAAAAAAACATGTCATTTCAGATGCTTCAAAATTTTAGAGAGCATATGCTGAATATCAGTGCAGATTGTCTTGAGGTCTTCTTCTATGGTCACACATAAAAGTGCTACTTCCTTATGAACATCACCCACTGAATCACTTAGTTCATTAACCTTAGTATCAATTTCTTCAATATGTTTAGCTAAGGCTTCTTGAACTCCCTTCTGCTTTAGACTAACTTCATTCCATTTGATAAAATTCTTCAAGAGCTCCAAATTAACGGTAGAATCTTGTAGCTTTTCACTTAGTGGATGAAGATACTTAGAGACAGACGATTTTTTAATTCAATCGTCTAACTCAATAATTTTGATGGAGGGTAATTAGAAAGGTTGTGTCTGGTGAGGGATATCAAGATCATTAGGTTTAGGGAGTTTGAGAATTGATTTTCCTAGAAGGTGTAGGATATCTTTGGCTGAAAGAATGAAACCTAAGGGTTTAAAATAAATAAGCAAATGCACAAAGGTTTCTAAGTAGAAATTGCTACCTTCAATTGTAATACTTTTGTACCTTACTTCTGATATTTTCCCGACGACCTTAAAACTTTCATTTGTGGTTAATGCGCCAAAGTTATTTCCTGATGGCCTTGATATGTGGTGTGAAATATAGACACCTACAGGTTGAGCTACACGACATACATCATCTATATTCTTCATCGCCACTTGAATTTCTTCTTCTGTGAGATCATCTTCTTGTTTCTTAGGAAACTTCTTCTTTTTTCCTTTGTCTTTGTTGTCTATCAATGTTGGACGTCTAGGTTTTACATTTGGTACAATCTTTATTATTGTTCTGCTTGTCACTAGGTAGATGGTGTAAGGATTTTTCATCATCTTCAATGGATATGATTTTTCCTTTTCTTCTCGCAGAATATCATACAATCTTCTTTCTTTAAGGCTTAGAAGATGAACCGTCTGATCGTTTACTGTTACAGGTTCAACTTGAACCTTAACTTTCTATTTAGGAGGCTTTCTAATGATAACTGAACCTTTGTTGCGATCAGGTATTGATTCTTCTATAATCTTCATCTTTAAATCTTCTTTCTTCATTGGTTGAAGGAGATTGTAAGTTACTTACTGCTTTCCAACAGTCTGTGTTTTTTATTGAACATCAGACAATGAAACCTTCTTTTTCTGAATCAGTTTCGTCTTCTTTTATTTTCTGCTGGCTTGGAAGAGAGTTGTTGTTGAGACTTCTTCTGCTTAAATACTAACTTCCTTTTTTTCCCTATCTCTCTAGACGATTGTTCTGATTGAGTCTGAGGGATAGAGACAATTGCTTTGGTAGGTTCTTGTTGTTGTTGTTGTTATTGTTGTTGTTGCTCCTTTGCACTTTCAAAACTTGACCAAGAATTAGAGTTTTTTGCTTTTTCTGTTCTTATTGTCGTAAGGTCATCAATCTTGGTGACCTTCTTGACTTCTCGAGTCTTTCTGATTGGAGCGTCTCTGCCTTCCTCTTTAAAGATACTCTGTAGGTTAGTTGTTGAACCTTTACCCTTTCCTTCCTTTCAGGAATCATCTTGGCTTGTATTGACTTATAAAACGATTGTTCAACTTTTACCTCTACTGAGATTCTTCCAGATGATTGAGGTTTTGCTTGCATCCCAGATTAAACATCTTCTTTCCTACTTTGTTTGATTGAAAGCTCCCCCTTAGACTGTGCTTTCCATATGAAATCTTTATCCGTTTTAGCTTCAGTCTTAATCCCCATTTTGTGAATAGTAAAGGCATTGATAATACTCTTAATATTCAGATTTACTATGTTTCCCCTATCAAATAGGAATCTAGATTCTTTGAAGAATCTTGTCAGTAGTATACCGTAAGGTAATAAACCACTCTTTAGATGATAATCCTCCTTAGCCTTTATCTTGTAGTTCAAAATCAAGAACGGAAGATTAATAGATTGGTATATGAGTAGATGAAATAGAAAATGTTCGTCATTCATTGTCACCAAATCCTTTGATCCCACTCTTAGTAGAATATAGTGAAAAGGAATTGAATTAAAAACTAGCCTTCGGAATTAGAATTGAGGACTTCTTGACTCCTGGATTACTCGATCCATATAGTTGTCGATTGATGTTGTCTTCATTTATGTGAATTTAAGCAATCCACTTTGTATTATTGAACAGTTTTGCCCCTTTATTTAGACACTCAATAGTCGTCACAATAGAATCTTGTG
>JAOSBN010079247.1:2272-12598 GCA_027563595.1 Erythroxylum suave | reverse complement strand
AGACTTGAGTTTATCTTTGGGAAAGACAAAACCACTGGTGCAGAAGCTCAAGATGTTGCTGATGTTGTTGCTCAGCTTGAGGCTGATGAAACTGAAGGTGATGCACCAGCTGCTCCAGTAGCTCCTGCTGCCCCATCAGATCCAGCAGGCCCATCAGCCACTCCTGCTCCAACTACTTCAGCCCATCCCACTAGTTTTGTCACCTCTTCAAGCAACATAGAAGGGAACCAACAAAGGAAAGGGAAAAGGAAGATGAGGGATATTGAAGTGTTAGAAAGCCTTGTTGCCACATTTGCTCGTGCCATTGACAATAGTAGAGAGAATGCTAAAATCATTGCTGATGCCATTGTAGGACAATTTAGACCTAAGCTAGGTGAAGAGCTTGGGAATTTGGGCTTCTCCACTGAAGAAGTTGTTAGGACTGCAAGGATCTTCTCAAAGAATGCTCATGTTAGGAATCTTTTCTGAGGTTTAATTGTAGACCAAAAATTGGGCTTATGTAAGGAGCCTGTTAGATGACGAAATCTGACTTTATACTTTATTTCTTAATTAGTAGGTTATGATACACTAATATATGGTAATGTAGGATGGTAACAATGCTTCTAACTTAACTATTTTTTCTTTTGTCATTACTTGTAGTGGACCGTAATTTTTTGGTTGTGACCTATCACTTTCGAGCTCACCATTTTTGTGGAGCTACTGGCTTCATAGTAGCTTAATAGGAAAGCTAGGATTTGCATTGTCTTCAAACAGGCTATGTGATGTTGAATGATGATATGATGAACTGTTGATTTTGTATGTACACTTATGTATCAATGATGAATGATTGGTTTATTAATTTTTTAATGTTTGTCATTTATGTACGTGTATGAATGATGATGATATGATTCATTTTTAGGTACTTAACTATGGGCAGATACAACTTCTATGTTGTATTTGTTGGATGTCAAGTTGGTATTTTTACAAATTGGGATGATGTTAAATTGACATTTGAGGGGTTTCCTAATACTAGATTCAAGGGGTATTGGACTTTGGTTGAAGCACAGAGTGCTTATGTCATGGATCCAAATAGGCGAAATCATCGGAATGAAGAAATTGTTCCTACCGCCATTGAACCCTCATCAATATCGAATCAATTTTCACTTTCAACAAATGAACAACTAAATAAAGTTGCAACTTTGAAGAAAAATATGGCATGGAGTCAAAGATTTTTACTAATTGCCATTAGAGTCATTTTGGGTATTATTGTTAAGGATATTCTTAATAAAATATAAGGGTTGAATGTATCTTTAACCTATTATGTAATTAATTCCATGAATGCTTAGATGTTTTATTAAATTATTATGTACTAGAATTTCTAACTTGTAGGATTTTTTAACTTATTATGTAATTAATTCCATAAATACTTAGATGTTTTATTAAATTATTATGTACTAGAATTTCTAACTTGTAGGATTTTTTTATTCAATAACTCATTTCATTTAATTTTTAGGTTTCTCATTTCATTAAATATTTAGGTTTCTCATTTTATTTCATTGTAATTAAAATATTGCAAATACAATTAAAATAAATATTGATACAATTATAAATAATATTTAATATAATTCATTTTACTATTAACTTGTACGAATTTTTGGCCATTTAATAGCTCATTTCATTAAATTTTTATATTACTCATTTTTAATCCCTTATTTATAGATAAAATTAAATAAATACTAATACAAATAATTTGTTTTAAAATAATTAATGAATTACATATTTTCTATCATATTATACTGTTGGAATACTTTGGTTATTGACACTTTTTTATGTTCTGTTAACTACAACCAAACACATTTCTATCCTTGAGACGAAAACAGTTTTCTCTACTTTGTCCATCACAACCAAACATCTCACTATCTCCAATTTTAGTTCTGTTCTATCTTCAAATTTTTGTTTCGTTCCGTCTCAGCATATAAAAGATAATAACCAAACGCTGTGTTATATTGAATTTCTTGTGTAAAAGGTGAAAATAAATACAGTTGCATTGGAATTGGAGGAACACAATACAACAAAGTTACCTAAATCTGAAAAAGTCTTATCCTGATTAATAGACATAATACACAATCTTATCCTAATTAATAGAGACTCTGTTTTCAATAGGATGAATGGAATATTTTGGATAATTATTATGTTTACTCGAAATGATTAATGAAAAATAAGTGTGATGAGGATAAAAAAAGATTTATAAATCTGATTCTTCTTTATTAGACTACAAGAAAGATTGGTTTTCTTAAGTCTCATGTAAAGTGGGCGATCCGCGGCGCTAAACGCTGAAAGAAGGCACTCTTAGGAAAGATGTTAGAAAGCACTCTTAGGAAAGATCTTACTTTCTAACAGTACTAAAAAATAACACGTTTCTGTTTTATTTTATTTTTATCTATGAAAAAATCAATTTAAAAAATTTTCAAAATGTTACGAATTTATTGGGAAAATGTTCTAATTAGTATTTAAAAATAAAATGAGTATGAATGCGAAACCAAGATTGGAATATTGCCCAATGGCTGCCACTCAATTGGCAGGCAACTGTTGAACGGTTTGGGCCGTGCTTGGGGTGTTAAGAGGTTCTATTTTTCAGTGGACTAATTACCCCCAATTTTGTAGTTCTAACTGTCATGAATAAGAGCACATGTTGTACCCGTCTTTCACAAACACACTGGTGTTTAATCAAAAACGAATGCAACAAATGGAAATTAAATAGGTTTCAAAGAAAACAATCGCTACATTCCCACCGAAATCTCTTACATGTTAATTATACACTTGTGTACACCTTTACGTCAGGTACAAGTACTGACAGAATGATCATCACACTGACATAAGTTGAGAAGCTTAAAAGTTATCAGCTAAATCCACAATTACGGCTGCACTAACTCAGCCTCCGAAATAACTAAAATTCTATGTCCTTTGTATGAGCATCTATAATCACCCTGCATGATTGTTAAAATTAAAGGAAGTTCACAGGAGGAAGACCTAATCTACCCGCCGGAACTAGGATCAGAATAACTACTCACTCTCACTCTCTGAATCCAGAAAGCTAAACTCCTTGTATCCACCAAGCTTTATTATAACTGTTCCTATGTTCTCTTCCTTCCATTCGATATCTTCCTCTTTCAAAAGTTTAATAATCTGAACCAAGTAAATGGCATCACATTTTTATCATGAACTGAGATGCAAAACTTTATGAAAATTTAAGAATTCGTACCGATTGTTTGAGTTTTGATTTCCCCAAACCATGACTTCCACACCCCGTGATCACTCTCAGAGTTTGAATAGCTGAAGCAGACAACACAAGGTAGTTATGTAAGAATGTCAAGAACAAAGGTCATGCATGCGCATATGAGAGCTCAACAAACGCTTACAGTTTGTGTATGTTCCAAACAGAAGGTGAACTTTTAGAAGTTGCATTGCTGGTTTGACATGCTGACCATGCAAATCAATTGTTACGACATTCTCTATGCCCTTATTTCTGCGAATACTTGCAATGTTTTAGCCTATTCACTAACACAAAAAGGGGAGTTGAACAAACAAGATCAATTTAAGTCTGTAGCTTGCTATGTACTGACCGAGCTTTAAATATATCTTGACTTGCTTTTTTATCTGCCTCTCGAGCCAGCTTATTCTGCTCCTTCCCCTATACAACGAGACATTGAATAATTAATTGGAAATTTCCCAATCATTTTCATATGGACTCTGGAGATGGAGCCAAGGTACTTCATTTCACAATTTTGTGCAAAAATTGTCAGATACGTCACAAGAATCCCCTCTAAAAATGCAAGATAAATAGATGGAATATCATTGTTAACCAATCCCCACCATAAATATCATGATGAACTTTTATTGCTTGTGTAATACATCAAAACCATGCAGAAGGTAAAATCAGAGAAGTTTACAACTACTGCTCATCAACATTTTATAGATCACAAGTAAAACAACAAATGAGTGACAACAAATATAGCAGCAGGTAAATTGGAACCTAGACGGAGGAAGAAAAAACTAAGAGATGCCAATGAAATGGGCTAAGACTAATGAATGCTGTATCCAATCACATAGTCAATACAGCTTCTAAATTATTGACAACTTAGATGAGTTTCAGGCTTTCACATCTACTGCAACTCAAAGCAAACTCAAAGCACAAGTTGAGAACATAACATTAAGAGTCCAAGAAGAACATGAGAGCTTCAAACATTCACAAATTCTCCAAAACCAAACAGTCCAACATCAATTATCTAGCAGCTATACTGTATCAAAGATCAACAAGAAGATGGATTACATGCCACATATTGGATGGAAAAAAAAATCACAATAACAAGAAAATGACATAAGAATATGACATGTAAGATGCATTTTTAAGAAAGAAATATACAATAAGATAATCTTGATTAGGAAGTAATTGCAGTGGTTATCTTATTTAGGCAGTAATCATCTTATTTATAAAGTGTATTACTTCCTTAAGTCCAATTTTTTTCTTGGAAATAAGTTAGCAGATTCTTATTCTATTTACTTCCTAAAAGCTCTATGTTGTGTACCTATTTAAAGGGCATTACCATGAATAAGAAAGGAGCCAAAATTTCCTGTAAAAATAGTTGAGATAAAGCTTGTTAAGGATGGGTTTTCTAAATAGTAACCTTAGGACCTACAGAGGGGAAGAACTCTAGAAAAGAGGATTTTCTTGTGAGTCGTAAAAATGACTAGATCCTACACAAAAACAAATATCAGAATCCTGAAGTGGAATCATGGAACTTCTTTTTTTATTAGACTCACCTGGTCAGAAAGGTAAGCAGCATACTGTTGCTGTCCTCTTGAGTATGCTTCAGTCGCCTGCATAGAAACTTGAGTCAATAAAATATAGGAAAAAAACTGAGTTCCAAGTGCAGAAAAGCCCAATGCAGTAGCTAAAATTCCTTGTTACAGAGGAAGTAACGAAGGCTACTTACTCTTTGATAGAAGGATCGCATTGCATCCCAGTGCCCACTTGCAGGTCTTCTGAAAAGATCATAGTCATTGCCATTGCCTACAATTTGTTTAGAAATAGATAATGAGATCCAGAAAAAGGATGGATATCAAATGTTCATATGTGACATAGGGAAGCAATTCAGAGTCCTTTACCACTTCTCATGTGCAACATAATATTAAGTTTTGAAATGGCCTGACAACAAAAGGACATATTTCGCACAGCATGTGTAGCAGCAGATAAAGTGTCATAAGTACAATTTAATTTTATATACCGCATTTATCTCTCTTAAGTCCTCCATCAGTAGATGGACGGACATCAACACCAGGTCCCATTGACTGAATTTTCTTCACTACATTCCTCCAATTCATAGTGCTTGTTTTTCGTTCAGAATTCTTGGGGATGTTAAACAAAGATTCCAACAACTTTTGAGGAAGATCTGACTCATTACTTTGCTGAATAGTTGAAAATGAATCTTTTGAACAACTAAGATCCTCCCAATAGTTCCTAAAATTAAAACAAGAATTTTAGGGTTAATTACAGCTTCAGGTGAATTAAAGATCAACCAATGACTTGTCATTTGTTTAAGAAATCTAAAAAAGAATAGCTCCATTCCTAATGTGATCATCCATATAGTTCTACTAAAAACATATCACAACCTTAGGGAGAGTAAAGGTTGGAGCAGTAGAAATCAAACTGCTCCAGCCTTTACTCTCCTGGAGATGTAATCCACGTTCTGTGTTGGATTTCTGAATACTGAAACTATCATAAACAATGATTTCCAGTCCTTACCTGTAACCATATATACTTTCGTAAGCTTCATTATTCGATGATTGTGAATTGCATTCGGATGACCTATTTGGCAACTGTTGCAAAACTATATAGTGTTAAAAACGGTAAAACAAAGTCCTATGTTTCAAGATAAGGTCCAATAACTCTGACATCAGCTACAGGACAAAGAACGATGGATCACCCAAAAAAATATATATATAACAAAATAAGCAGTTCAATTTATATATCATTTTAGTAACACTAATCAGTTCATCTGTTGTAACCAAAACTATATGAATAGAAGCAGTCATATTAGAACAGGTAAAAATCATGATGAGGCCTTTTTTTCACAGGCCACAGGAATGGTAATTATAATACCATGCCATGTCATCAGCAATAGTACCAAAAGATCACCCTCCACCTTAAGAATTTCACCATACTTCAATATTTTCTTCTAGAATATAGCCTTCTGGTGTCACTTCCCAAATCCAATACTTAGTGTAATGCGACAAATCGATGAACTATCACAAGAGCATGGAGAAACAAACCAATGAAAGTACGTCAACGTCCACAGTTTCCATATCTCAGAAATGAAGAACTGTATTGAAGAGACATTATATCAAGACTCACATTTATGGATGGAACCTGAATGAGAGAACCAGGACACAATCATACCCTTTAACACTGTTTAATTGACTGTTCTAGAAAATTCCTAGGAATGACTATTGCACTAAGTAACAGCCCTTAAATGAGAAGCATGCAATAAGAACTACAAATGGAATGGGATTACCTAGAAATCTAACCGATCTATGATTCATAACTTACATTTTCATCATGCTCAGGAAGGAATCTGGCATCTGCTGTATAGTTTAAAGTACCATTAGTATATTTAATCCCAGGCTGCTTGCGGGAGGAAGCAGACAAATCAAGCAATACATCCAATGCCTGAAAAAGAAAGAAAGAAGAGTGGATACCAGCCTCTGCCAAAGCATTAAAGCAAATAAGAACCGGTTATCATCATTGCAAGAGTTACAACCTTCCACAAATGATTTCAAAATGAATAAGAAATCTAATGTATTCAGCGGTTTTGAATAGAATATGAGTGAAGCAAACACCGTCACAGAAACTTAATCACATGTGAGTGAGCATAAAAGTCAAAAGAAGGAAAGAAAATAGTTTGAAAATGCTCATTCCTTTAGTACCTTATCAACATTGTAAGCACATTGACCTGCAAATACAAAACATAAACTTCAAAATAGATATCAAACAAATCATTAGTATCAATAACACGAAACATCTTTAAATGCACAAAATTTAATCACAAAATCAGGACCAGGTACCATCAAGTTTTGCTAAAGAACACTAGTTAATTCAAGGAGGAGAAAGGAAAGGACAAAAAGAAGATCTTCATATTTGCTCAAATAATCGAAGAATGTTAAACAACCGAACGAAAGAGGTGTGAAGAGCTACGTAGCAGATACTCACAAAGCACGTCCCTAACAACAGCCAAGCTAAGTTCACAATCATCACCCAGCATAGAACACAAGAACTGCTCTGCCTCTTCCTCTTCCTTCCCTAACCCACCGTTTCCAGATTGATTCCTTGTGAACGCGTCTCTTCTAGCGCTCGCCTTCACGTACCCTTTCCCTAACACCGTCGAAACCGTCCCCGTAACAGCCATTACTCTTTTCTGCTTATTACCGGCCCTAAATCCCTTCCTATTTATCAAACTACCCTCCACAAACCCCTCCGAGGAGACCGTACTACTCGAACTGGATCCTAAACCCGACTCCGAACTCGAAAACCCACTCCTAAACAAACTCGTGGGCGATGGATGCTCCGAGTTTTCCGTGAACTTGGTGAGGATTTCCGCCGCCTTTTGAGAGTCGCCTTGCGCTTCCTTGATCGCAGACGAGGCCTCCTGGAAAGAGATCGAATCAAAAGCATCCCTTAAACCGGTAAGAACAACTTGAGATTCCTGGTTTCCTTGTTTGCCACCGTTCCCGTCACAAGCACCGACGGCGCGTGATGTGCGCTTCTTCTTTCTCCTCTTGCTGGACTGGTGCTTCATCGAGATTCTGATTTAAGCCTCCGACTCCAAATTCTTCGCGAGATAGCGGTTGATTAAGAGAACGAGGGTGTGAACAGGACGGGAGTGGAAAAAATAATTGACGAGAATCCTACATTACAGAGGCTTAGCTTGGCAAGTTGATAGAATTGACTGAGATGCAGAATCTAGAGCATACGTGTTTGGTGTGGGGGATCAAATAAAAAGATGGTGTGTTTCGTTACATCACGCTCGCCTGCAGAATTTGTGCATCACTCTCCGGGAGACTGGACTAATATTAGTTGTGTAATAAAATCCTTAAAGTCCCAAATTCCACCGCCGTTGCGTTGCAGATTCGGAGGAAGAGCGAATGGTGTAATAAAGACGTCTCAAAAGTAGATAATCTAAGCAATTGGACAAATCTTAAGAGTTAAGGTACCCCCAAATTATTATTTAAGCTTTAAAAATACGATGCCTATTTTCGAAATCACAACTATCGATTCATTCTCACAAGCCTATTCAAATCCTCCTGAAAAATTCTGGTCGAGCTTCCGCATGCAATATTTAGTTTCAGGTTGTTTTTATTGTTATTTTAATATTCCATTTTATTTTTAAATTTAGGAAAAATTTGTTTATTTAATTTTTAAATTTTATGAAAATCATAAAAAGTAGTTTTATTTTCTATTTTTATTTCTTCACAATCTAATTTACTATCAACTCAATATATATTATATTATTCATTTATTTAATATATTAACTTTTAATAAGAATTATGAATAAAAATAAATATTAATTATAATAAAGGCTAATTTTTAATGATTTATTTTATTAAAATAAAAAATTTTATTTATAATTTTTTAAGAAATATTATATAAGAGACTAAAATAAATTCATTAAATTAAAAATAATATATCTTTAAGATTTATCTAATATGCAATTATTATTAGTTATAAAAATATAACTATATTGACATTAACAACTAAACAGATTTTTACTTTTATTTAAAAGAAAAATAAACGCGAAAACATAATACAAAAATTGAAAACTACAATAGAAAAATATAAATAGAATCAAATGAACCCTAAAGTATCAACTAACCTAATTTAGCTCTCGAAGTATAAATCATGACATAACCCAAAATACAATAACAACCTTTGTAATCATATAAGTTAAATTGATTTAAAAATATAATAAGTGATGTTGATAGACTAAAAAAAATCCAACCTACAAATAAAAAGAGACCAAAATATGAAAACCCAGCAAATATGTAGCCAAATAATGGACACGATGAAAAGACATGGCTAAATGGGCTCGAAGTTAGAAAGTTACAACAGAGATGCTTAAGGCTAAGATTAAGAGAATAGTGACAAAAAGTTAACTAGAATGTGCGAAGTGAAGAAAAAAACTAACTAAAATTAAGAAGATTGTGTAAATTCACCATGATATGAGAGCTAATTACACACAAACTCGAGAAAAGACAACCTCAAATACAATCAAAATACTTTGTACTATTTTTCAGTTTTCTTTACATTGTGTATTCAATTTCATTATCTTAAATTTCCTTCAAAGCTTGTACTATCCCCTTGTTTAAATTAAATTATTTCTTAATTTAACATATTTTAGCATATTGGTAGCCCAGAATTGTGTTTTTTTTTTTAGTTTTTGGAACCCACTTATATTTTCGATAAGAAATTAGGTATAAATTATGGGAGAATTGCTCCCTAGCGCACTTGAGTTCCAAATTCACACCAATAACTTGGCACACTTGAATTATATGTTGAAACTAACAGTTTCGCATGCTTGATAGGACTCGATGTTGTGTAAAAGGAATAGAAAAGAAATTGTTACGCCTTCATCCCTGGATGAAGAAGTCCTTGCTGTAGTAAGGAATGGACTTTTTGTATCCCAAATGATTGAGATTTTTGAGAAGGCAACCTCGCCTTTAACTAACTCTCCTACTGGCAAGAATCCAAACTTATTTTAATGAAATAAAATCTTTTGCACAAACAAAAGTTCCAGAATTGAAATCTAACTTATCCTTGGTTGAGGTATTCAAGATATTGATAGAGACGGTTAACAAATTTTTTGTTGCTTTGGTACAGATTGCTAGGCAGAATTCTTTTACTTTAGCAAAGTAGATATCCAAAGGATTCAAGGGGCATCTTACTCCAAATATGATAGAAGTTGCAGAGTGTAGTTGTCTTCCTATTGCAGCTTCTATAGATGAAAGATACATTTATCCTCGTAAGAGAGAGAATGTTCTTGTGACACCTTTTTGCATTAATCCTAGAAATGGAAAATGGTCAATAGGCGATCAGGCCCCATGCTCTTGGCAGGCAAGCATATAGTGTGGAAGTCAAAGCTAATGGACTATAATATAGTCTAAGACGTAATATTATAACTGTAAACTATAATTATATAATTCCCCGTCCCCCATTAAAATAAAACTACAAATTAATATGAAGCTATTAAAAAGACAATTTAAGAATTATATGCATCTGGTTTGAGATAGTTTGGT